>WNWK01025637.1:0-28340 GCA_009830355.1 Cherax destructor
CCGTGCCCAAGAGGACCTCAACACCGCAAGTAGTGCAGATGCTGCATGGAACCCGTGCCATACCCTACCCTTCATGCCAGTAAACCAGCAATCCGGGATAGCAACCTCACATCCACCGAGCCATCTCGGCGGACAAAGAGAGCGGCCGGATATCCGCCACAAAGCATACCGCCTACGGCCACCACCCCCGAATCCGAAGGTGGCCTCCAGAGATACACCCGTCGCCCGAAAGATACCCAAAGCCACCCCCCGGGTGACCGGAGAGGGATCGGGACATCCCCAGGCGATCCAGATTCCACGGCAAACTACACCACCGCCAAGGACCTCAACGGAATGGGATGGACTACGATACCCTTCCCCCTACCTAGGAACTAGAATGCCTGAGGAGAGAAGCTCCCAGGGTAAAACTGGGAAGGAAATAAGGGAGGGATGAGGAGGAGGAGGAGGAGGAAAGGGAAAAGGGAGGATGGGGAAGATGGGAAAAGGGAGGGGGGATTGGGGGGTAATTAGGTTCGGTCTGAGGAAGAAGACCAAAAGGTCCAATTCCTCAGACCGATAGCCTCTTTACCACGACAAGGAGCCCCCCTTAAAGAGGCTGTATTTTAATAATATAAAGCATCTTACCAGTGATAAACTCTCTCCTGTGTGATTTAGAGTAACCTGTGTGCTGCTGCCGTCTCGCCGCATGTACGACAGGCTTCCCTTACGAACTCGCTCGCTAGGCTAGAGAAAAGGTAAAAAAACAAAAAAAAATTAAATTGTGTCTGAAGAATTAGTATTTACTTCTAAAGATAATGATTTTATTCCATAATATGGAACATCCTTCAGATTGGAAGTACAATGTCTGCACTCTGAAGAAGGGGTTGCAGTTTTATAACTGTAGTGTAAAACACCCCTCTGGCAAGACAGTGATGGAGTGAATGATGATGAAAGTTTTTCTTTTTCGGGCCACTCTGCCTTGGTGGGAATCGGCCGATGTGTTAATAAAAAAAAATAATAATTTATATAAACATAAAATTATATCATAATTGTGGATCCAATACTACACTTAAAGAACTGTATAAACACAAAATATAATTTCAATTATGTTACTACAACTATAATGCTTTTACCCAGGACTTCCAGCAAGCATGTGTGAGCGTGTTAGATAAGAGTGAATGGAGACCTGACGAGCTGTTGGAGTGTGAGCAGGGTAACATTTTGTGAAGGGATTCAGGGAAACCAGTTAATTGATTTAGTTGGACTTGAGTCCTGGAAATGGGAAGTACAATGCCTGCACTTTAAAGGAGGGGTCTGGGATAGTGACAGCTGGGAGGGACTTATTCTCAGCTGTCGTATCTGAGCGCCTCTGCAAAGACAGTGATTATGTATGAGTGAGGTGAAAGTGTTGAATGATGATGAAAGTATTTTCATCATCAGTGGGGATTTTCTTTCTTTTTGGGTCACCCTGCCTCGGTGGGAGACGGCCGACTTGTTGAAAAAAAAAAATAAATAGTCATAATAGTAGATAACATTTGAGGCCCCATAGTATGATTACTGGATAACTATACAGTAAAACTCCCATATCCACTGATTTAGTATCCGCAGTTTCAGTTATCCTTGGTTTACTATGGCCCAAAAATACCTCTTATCCCTTTCAGGGTCCATAGGCCAAATTTCAAAGTGTGCACCTGGGTCCAAGAATTTAAAAAAAATTTTGTTATTTTTCTTATGAAATTGTAGAGAATCTTTTTCTGAAGGTAATAAAACAAAAAGTACGAAATTTGATGGAAAATTGACAAAATTATGCTTTTGCGAATTTTGATGCATCAGCGATATTTACGCATCAATGATTTTGCCAACTTTGACTCCTATTTTAAGCCAATTACATTATTCCAGTCGACCAAATTCTTAGCTATTTCGCTAGTATTAATTTTATTCTATCGATTGAACACAAGAAATCGCCCAGTCAACTGTTTCAATTACAAAATAAAGTGATTGGAAATTGGTAATTTACCCAATTTAATACAAAGTTCAAAACATTCCAATTTCAAAATAGGGTCCAGAATAAACAATGCAGCCATTCCTGGCACTAAACTAACATTTCCTCTGTTCATTAGTTACGTTTTCAGTCTTTACAAATGAATTCCATTTTTATTTTTTATTCACATAATGAATTTTTATTCAAACCAAAAAATGGAAGAGTTACTGTTATGCAATATTGTAATAATTGTATAAATAATATCACCACATTTGTGAACATATATTAGACCCACCAGCTGGCTGGTGCGTATTAGACGTGTGAAGTCATTTGTTTACTCTTGAACATCGGCAAAAATTTAATATTTCCGCTACTTTGAGCTCAGTTTCAAGCCATTTCCAGTATTAAAACCAATCAAAATCATCTCTATTTCTGTAATATATCTTCCATTCTATCAAATGATACCAAGAAATCGCAAATACAACTATAAAAAGCATACGAAAAAAAACTGCAAAGTCAGTTTAAATCGAAAATTATGGTCTCAGTTTTTTCCTCTCATTATGCAGTGTGTGCTGCAGGATTTGTTTCATGTGGTGCACACTTACCACATAGATATATTCTCTCATATCTAGGCCCAAATTTACCGCTCACAGTTTATCTGAGTGAGCTGAGCTCATGGCGTAGAACTATGGTTTGGACCCTCAACTCAAAGCCGTAGAACTATGGCACAGACCCTGAAAGGGTTAAAGTGCAGAAGTAGAGAAGCTGGCAGTTCTTCAAAGCCTAAGGGAAGCCGTAAAGTGCTTCCAATCAGTTAAAAAGTATTAATTCTCCACTTTTTTTCTTTTTCAACAAGTCTGCCGTCTCCCACCGAGGCAGGGTGACCCAAAAAGAAAATACTTTCATCATCATTCAACACTTTCACCTCACTCATACATAATCACTGTCTTTGCAGAGGTACTCAGATATGACAGCTGAGAATAAGTTCCTCCCAGCTGTCACTATCCCAGATAACTCCTTTAACCCGTTGGGGGTTTCAGGACCCTCTCCAAAATTCGTTCTCAGGGTCGCAATTTTTTCGGAAAAAAAAAAAAAAAATTCTTATGAAATGATAGAGAATCTTTTTCCAATCATAACGCCACAAAAAATATGAAATTTGATCAAAAACTAACGGAATTATGCTTTTGCAAAGTTAACGGTATCGATGACATTTACGCATCGGCGATTTTGCCCACTTTGAGCCCTATTTTCGGCAAATTCCAATGTTTTAGTCTACTAAAATTATAGCTATTTCGCTAGAACTCCATTTCTTCTATCGACTGAGTACAAGAAACCGCCTATTTACCAATTTCAACTACCCAAAATAGTGGTCGGAAAATGGCAATTTGGCCAATTTCACACAAATTTCAAACGATGCCAATTTCAAAATAGGGTCCAGAATAAACAAGGCAGACATTCCTGGCACTAAAATAACATCTTCTCTGTTCATTAGTCACATCTCCAGGTCCCTCTTACATTACTTTTGCTTTCCATTTTGAATTTTTATTCTCACAAAAAATAGAAGATTTACTGTTATGTATACAACTGCATCATTGTAAAAATGGTATAAATAATATCAGCGCACTTGTGCAAGAATATTAGACTCGCCAGTTGGTGTGTATTGGACACATGGTGTGATTTGTTTACTCTTGAACATTGGCCAAAATCGAACATTTTCGCTACTTTGCGCTCAGTATCAAGGTACTTGTCATCGTGAAACCAGTCAAAATTATCTCTATTTCTGTAATATATCATCCATTCTATCAAATGAGACTAAGAAAACGAGAATACAAGCATAAATACCATATGAAAATAGACTGCAAAGTCATTGTTTTAAACCAAAAAAACGGTCAGTTTTTTTTCCTCATTATGCACTGTGTGGTGCAGGATTTTTTTTTATACTGCGCACACTGACCGCACAGACCCATTCTCTCACATCTAGGCGTAACAGCCTGTTTCTGCTTGATTTGAGGGCGCTAGAATTTAGGCATACTAGTACGACAAAAACCCAGGGGCGTAAGCCGTACTAGTACGGCCAAAACCCCGAAAGGGTTAAAGTGCAGGCATTGTACTTCCCATTTCCAGGACTCAAGTCCAACTAAATCAATTAACTGGTTTCCCTGAATCCCTTCACAAAATGTTACCCTGGTCACACTCCAACAGCTCGTCAGGTCCCAAAAACCATTCGTCTCCATTCACTCCTATCTAACACGCTCACACATGCTTGCTGGAAGTCCAAGCCCCTCACCCACAAAACCTCCTTTACCCCCTCCCTTCAACCTTTTCGAGGACGACCCCTACCCCGCTTTCCTTCCCCTACAGATTTATACGCTCTCCAAGTCATTCTACTTTGATACATTCTCTCTAAATGACCAAACCACCTCAACAACCCCTCTTCAGCCCTCTGACTAATACTTTTAGTAACTCCACACCTCCTAATTTCCACACTCTGAATTTTCTGCATAATATTTACACCACACATTGCCCTTAGACAGGACATCACCACTGCCTCCAGCCGCCTCCTCGCTGCAGCATTTGCAACCCATGATTCACACCCATATAAGAGTGTTGGTACCACTATACTTTCGTACATTCCCTTCTTTGCTTCCATGGATAACGTTTTTTGTCCCCACATATACCTCAACGCTCCACTCACCTTTTTTCCTTCATCAATTCTATGGTTAACCTCATCCTTCATAAACCCATCTGCTGACAAGTCAACTCGCAAATACAGTGGTACCTCGAGTTACGATGGTCCCAAAAATCGCCCTTTTATGTAAGTTTATTTTTTTAAATGCTTTTGTAAGTATATTTTTGGGGGTGTAAAAGGACTAGTCTATTTTACATTATTCCTTATGGGGATAAATTCGTTTGGTAATGGCACTTGAAGAGCATTCTCGAACGAAAAAATATCGTAACTCGAGGTACCACTGTATCTGAAAACATTTACTTCTTCCATAATCCCTTTCTCCAATGTGATATCCAATTTTTCTTTATTTAAATAATTTGATACCCTCATCACCTTACTCTTATCTATGTTCACTTTCAACTTTCTACCTTTACACACCCTCCCAAACTCGTCCACTAACCTTTGCAACTTTTCTTTAGAATCTCCCATAAGCACAGTATCATCAGCAAAAAGTAACTGTGTCAACTCCCATTTTGCATTTAATTCCCCATAATTTAATCCCACCCCTCTCCCCAACACCCTAGCATTTACTTCTTTTACAACCCCATCTATAAATATATTAAACAACCATGGTGACATTACACATCCCTGTCTAAGACCTACTTTTACCGGAAGTAATCTCCTCTCTCTACACACCCTAACCTGAGCCTCACTATCCTCATAAAAACTCTTTACAGCCTTCAGTAACTTACTACTTATTCCATACACTTGCAACATTTGCCACATTGCTCCCCTATCCACTCTATCATATGCATTTTCTAAATCCATAAATGCAATGAAAACTTCCCTACCTTTATCTAAATACTGTTCACATATATGCTTCACTGTAAACACTTGATCTACACATCCCCTACCCACTCTAAAGCCTCCTTGCTCATTTGCAATTCTACTCTGTCTTACCTCTAATTCTTTCAATAATAACCCTGCCATACACTTTACCTGGTATACTCAGTAAACTTATTCCCCTATAATTCTTACAATCTCTTTTATCCCCCTTCCCTCTCTGCCAATCCATAGGTACCTTCCCCTCTTTCATACATTTATTAAACAAAAATACCAACCACTCCGGCACTATATCCCCCCCTGCTTTTAACATTTCTGTCATGATCCTGTCAGTTCCAGCTGCTTTACCCCCTTTCATTCTACGTAATGCCTCACGCACCTCCTTCACACTCACATCCTGCTCTTCTTCACTCCTAAACGATGTTGGACCTCCCTGGCCAGTACATGATATTACCGCCTCCCTTTTTTCATTGACATTTAAAAGTTCCTCAAAATATTCCCGCCATCTACCCAATACCTCCAGCCCCCTATCTACTAACTCCCCTACTCTGTTTTTAACTGACAAATCCATTCGTTCCCTAGGCTTTCTTACCGTGTTTATCTCACTCCAAAATTTTTTCTTGTTTTCAGCAAAATTTCTTGAAAGAGCCTCTCCCATTCTTTCATCCGCTCTTCTTTTGCACTCTCTCACCACTCTCTTCACCTTTCTTTTACTCTCCATATACTTTGCTCTTCTGTTAACACTTCTGTTTTGTAAAAACCTCTCATAAGCAACCTTTTTCTCCTTTATCACACCCTTTACTTCTTCATTCCACCACTCACTCCTCTTTCCTAATGCACCCACCCTCCTATAGCCACAAACTTCTGCCCCACATTCTAATACTGCATTTTTTAAAACTATCCCAACTCTCTTCAACCCCCCCACTACTCATACTTGCACTAGCCCACCTTTCTGCCAATAGTTGCTTAAATCTCACCCTAACTTCCTTCTCCCTTAGTTTATACACTTTTACCTCTCTCTTACTTGCTGTTGCCATTTTCTTTTTGTCCCATCTACCTTTTACTCTAACTGTAGCTACAACTAAATACATAATGATCCGATATATCAGTTGCTCCTCTATAAACTTATTGTGCATAATTTATCAATTAAACGTTTATAATAGGTATGTAAAGGACTTATATATATATAGGGTTTGCTACTATCCACAGTTTCGGTCTCCATGGCAGGTCCTTGGAATGTAAGCTCTGTGGATACAGGGGTCCTACTGTATTACATTACAGTACCCGTGTTTTATAATTATTAACATCTATACAGTAGGGCCCCACTTATAAGGCAGGTTAGGTTCCAGACTACTGCCGGAAAGCAGAACGCCATTTTTTTTTACTTATAAATGCATATAAATGCCAGATAACAAGTTTACACTAACATATATTAAGTTATCAATATTATTATTATAATCAAATAGAAGCGCTAAACCAAAGTTAGCAATAGAACTAGGCATTAAAAAACAATAAAAGTAAAATACACATACAGTACACTCATTATTTACCTCAAAATATTTGTAGTCTTAATGTAGGGCAAAAGGTGAGTAGTATTTATTTTAAGAAGTCAGGTGTGGGTAGGTATGGTAGCCCTCCTGGCCACTCCACCCACGCAGAGTACTATGTAAACAAACAGACAAAGTGTCTGGTTATGGTTCATACAAGTTCATACAAACACCTTACATTGTGTACAAGTTGTCTCCACAGTGGTACAATAGAATAAATAAAGACCAACACTTCCATTCTCATGTAACATCGTTTCTAGAAGGAATGATGCTCTGACAAGTTAGTACAGAATAAATAAACAGAACACTCCCATTCTCATGCAACACACCATTTTTAGAGTGAATGATGATATTATTATTATAATCATAATAAAAAAGAAGCACTAAACCCACAAGGGTCGTGAATAGCTATAGATAGTGAAGGCATACGAAAGGAATATTTTTCTAGTTAAGTAATTGGTGTTTGGCTAGAGAAAACATAATTCTTCCGACTCTCCTACAAACCGCTTGGTAAACAATCTCATATTTATGTCAATTTTTATACTGTGGGTGTATGTCTCATGTTTATGTTACATAGCGTGTTTATTACATAATTTTGAAAAAATATCATAGATGGATTAATGGAAATGTCTATATTAACGTAACATACGACATTTAATGCGCCCAAAAGATTATTATGACGGCGTCTTCAAGAGTAGAGAGACTCTTAGTGATTTTAATGTGTACCTGCATGCCAGCACAGTGTGTAAGTATATTTAGGTACAGGTACACAAAAGTATAATTACATATTAGAGTACGTATAAAATATGTAATAACTTTAAAACACTTGAAATTTTGGAAAATTTCCAGACATAATAGAGAGATGTGCTCACGGAGAATGTAAACAAACTGGGTGGGGCGCACCGTATTTGAAAGACCGCTCGCCATATAGCAAGTTTTGGTCATAATTTGAAATCGCCATATTAGCGGAATGCTGTAAGGCAAAACGCCATAAAGCGGGGCCCTACTGTATACTACACATCTGACCCACAAATGAACATTAGTCTCAAAAAATTCCAAGGATCTCACAATGTTCCATGTATGTGTCACACTTCTTCAGATTACAAACACAATTTACAGAAGTTCAACTGAACCCCCATGTTCTCAACCTTGAGTTCAACATGCACAAAAAGAAATAACATACTGTCCTAACTTTGCGGCCCCGTTTGTGAGTGAGGAGCTCCTGTACCATGCCCTGGAGACACATGGACATGAGAACAGCTTGGGAACTGGTGATCGTCACCCAGCGCATATCTTCACGGCTCATCAAGTACTCAAAAGAGAGTTCCAAGTTAACATGACGACCTCCCTCAAGGCTGCTGCAGCTGCTTCTACTACTGCTGCTGTTGCTGCTACTAGTGCTGCTGGTGCTGCTACTGCTGTTGCCAGTAGAGCTATTACTGCTACTGCTATTTGAGCCCTCTACTGGCTGGAGGTGGAGAGAAACAGTTTAAGTCATACACTGTATCTATCATATGATGCTTAAATATAACAAAGCTCCTGGAGAGCATAACGTTGCCACAATAAATTGTTGCATTAGTTACACATGTGTCCTTTTACTTAAATGTAATATTCTTGTATTGTGACAAGCTCTAAAATTAGAGAAATAGGACTTTGTTAAGGTAACACTTTTGAAAAAGATGGAAACTAATGTGTTTTTTTGGGGGGTCACTGGCCCTGATGGGAGATGGCTGTTGAATTTTAAAAAAAATAATAAAAATAATAATTTTGTAAGTATGAACCTATTGACAAATGGGTTTTTGAAAGACAGGATGAACCAGACAAGAGAAGACGGGGGAAAGGGGGGAAAATTGTAGCATTTGTGAAGACAAAAAACTTTATCCATGGAGGCTTAAAGGGAAATGTACCAGAGTATAATGACACTAACACTGTTATAAGGGTGAAAAACATGTGTTTTAAATATTGCAGCAAGGAGAGGTTTGAAGCAGAAAAGATGTCGTGTTTGAGGGCAATGTGTAGTATGAATATCATGCAGAAAATTCTGAGCATGGAAACTGGAAGGAGTGAGGCTAACAAAATTATAATTCAAGAGAGATGAAGCAATTTGGGTACTTAAGAAAAGATGGAACAAATTATTTTGGAGGGAATATAAATCTGGGATGGAGAGGAGAAATAGGAGTCATCCCAGGAAGGGTTGGAGGGAGACGGGAGAAGAGGATTCAAGTGCTAGGTGCTTGAACATCCAACAGGCTTGTTTAAGCATGTCATATCAAGAGTGAGTGGAGGCAAGTAATTTTTGTGACCTGACATGCTGTTGGAGTGTAATAAAGTTAATATTTATGAAGGGGGTTAAGGAAAACTGGTAACCAGACCTGAATTCTGGAGGTGGGAAGTAGTGTCTACACCCTGAAGGAGGTGTGAGGATGTTGCAGTTAGGAAGGCCACTTGAACTGTGATGTCAGCATATATTTCAGGAAAGAAAGAGATTGAAAATGAGGGTAAGCATGTTTTCTATGTTTCTTTGGACGGGATGGGAGTCACCCTATCACTAATCTCAACTATATTATATGCACTTACATCATGGATAATGTGCTCACCTGCTGCACTGTTATTCTCCAACATCTCATTCGAGTTACCTTGAAGTTGCCCTCCTTCACCGACCCATCCTCACACTCAATTCTTAAAAGAGATTTTTTTTTTTTTAAACTCATGTAATATCCTTTAAGTGTAGTACTATATAGGAGGGAGCCATTAATTTATGAATGAGTAGCAATACTGGTGCTCTGACTTACAAATGAAATGTTCATAACAGAGTCTGTTTTCCTGTAGAAAACAAAAGTACTGTATACAGGAGAATTCCTAACTGCAGATTGCCAGGTGTAAAAACTGAACTGGTTCCCCAAGCGTTTTGTGCATAAGTACAAATGTGTGTAACCTTGGGGCGTGCAATGGAAAAAGAAAAACTCTCCATGCCTGTCAGGTTGCATCGAACATTTCTAAAGTACTTGCACAAGCTAACACTAGAGTTGCCATCGCTTCCAGCACTTCTATAAAGGATCTAACCAGGACAAAATCTAAGCACCATGAACCAGTCAATGCAGGGGTTTACACTATACCCTGTGGAGGCTGCGACAGAATTTATGTAGGAGAAACAGCAAGAAACCTCGAAACACGCCTCAATGAACACATTAATGCATGTAGGAACGATAACCTGAACAACGCCTGCGTACAACACCGAAATTCCACCAGTCATCTCATGAAATTCAAAGACGCCCGTTTAGCAATCAAAGAAACTGATTTCCGTAGATGCAGGAGCCTTGAATCAGCACTTATCGCTGTTTCTAACACAATTAAACAAAACAAAGGCAGCTTCACCATCTCTGAAGTCTTAGCAAGAATCCTCCTGAAAACAGTAAACCCTACCATCACATAGTCTCTCCTGCTAATACTACACAAGCACATCACAGAAGTGGAGCACTACAACAGGCCTTCTCTATTCCAACCTCCAACAGAAATATTTGTCCAACCTATTTTTATACTACCCAAGTAATTGCTTTTATCACCTTTTAATCATGTGCAAGTTGATTGTTCTACCTTATTGTATTACTACTACTACTACAACTTATATCACTACTACTTCTACCACCACTAGTATTGCACCTCACTCTGAGCCTATATATACCCTCTGTGTCCATGTATTGTTTGTAACGGCTTGACAAAGCTCCTGGAGAGCGAAACGTTGCCACAATAAAATGTCACATTAGTTGCATTTGTGTCCTTTTACTTAACACTTTTATTGCATGTAACTCAGTGAAAGCTTGGAGAAACCTACTGAATATAACTGCCAGCTGTATACAAAATTATAATATGAAAATAATCCAAATTCTAACAAACATGCATCCATATACCAAAACCTAAATGTACAGTACTATACTATCCGGTCAGTCCTCAGAGTTCTCCATTTTACCAGTGGTACAGAATGAAAGATGAGGGTGGTAATGATTTTTTGATGCTGTTGAATCAGTAAGTTTTTATTCCAGCACCTAAATAATCATAGAAGCATGTTTCTGTAGAAGCTGAGATACTTAAAATTGTTAATGAAGGCCTATGAAGCATGATTACTATTATAAGGTCTATCAAAAACTATGAAAGATTTCAACAACTCAATTTGAGGATGGATTAAGTACTCTGACTATGTGAAAGAGGAAGGTAAATTTAGCTCTGTATTGCCCTCATTTAGCTGAATATTTATGAATTAGTTAGGGTGTTTCAGTATATTTGCCACGAAGAGTCCTGACATGGGTCTTTTCCAAATGGTGACCTGTCACTGGCTCCTGAAAAAGTATCGATATTTTGTTAAGTGGGGTACCATTTACAGCCCAGCGGCAAGAACCAGCCCAATGGCAGGGACCCCAGTACATCTTTGGTGCAGGTAAGATACTGTTTACAGCTGTATGGGAAAGGCCTGGCATTCCAATTAGATTTTTTAAGCAAATCAGTTGTTGCATATGTAAAAAAACAGAACATACATTAAGGATTTTATTTCCTTGCATAGTTTACAATGTGTAATTACAATACTGATTTGCTAAGTGCAAAGAAAGCCACTATCATGCCGGGGCATTTCGGGCATTAACAAATTTCACTTAGTTTTCTTACACAAACTTCTGTATACATTAAGTTAAACTTTGAAATGTATAAATAAAGGAAAATTAGTTTTAGATATGTAACAGATTATCAGAAAGTGATAATATGCCACACCAGTAATACATGCCACATGTAAAAATGTATTCTGATATAATAAACAATACCGATTCACAAACTATTAGGTAAAATATGAATTATTTTTAAACTTATTTAAATAAACTTTGCATGCTGTATTTATTCAGTTTACTGATGCTAGCACTAATCCTGTATCACCATTTTCACTTACATTTTTCAACAATAAAACAAACAAGTTTTGCATTTTACATACATTTTACAAGTGATGAAAACTCTTGATTTAAGGGACTAATAGGGAAGATTGGGTGAATAGTAATGGTGACCGTGGTGCTTCGAGATTACATTATTTTGCTCTGATCATGACAATAATAGACAATTCTGTAACTTAACGAAATCAATTATTTAGTGGATATTGTCACGCATATTACAAATCCTCTAAATTCAGATCCATTAAATCAAGTTTTTTTTTTCCAACAAACCAGCCATATCCCACCAAGGCAGGGTGACCTAAAATGAAAAAATGAAAGCTTTTTTTTTAAATTTAGTATTGTAATTTATACAGAAGGGGTTACTAGCCCCTTGCTCCCGGCATTTTAGTCGCCTCTTACAACACACACGGCTTATGGAGGAAGAATACTTTTCCACTTCCCCATGGAGAGGGTTTATTTGTAACCAAATAATAAGAAACTTTTCCAAAAGTAAGCTGAAAACCAATTTTCTGCTATGAGAGATCCAAAAACCTAGAATAGTGTGCACATTTCCATGTCACAATATGACAAAGTAGTGAAGCAGTGTTGATAATTACTTTGCATCAAATTCACATTCTATCATTGATCCATAAGTAGGACATATGAAATAAAACTATGCTCAATCAGAGCTCTTGGAAACAATAATTTGATTCTTCAAAGAGATCCTATAAATGGTTCACTTGCATTCAGTAATTAACCATTTTTTTCAGTTGCTGCCCTGCAAGAATGCAGTTTTCAGCCTCAATGATCTATCAGGCTTTGAGAAATATTGGTGATTATTATTATTGCTATTTTTTTAACACAAGGCTATCTCCCACTGAGCCAGGGTGACCCAAAAAAGGAAACAAAAGTAAAAAGAAGAGATGAAAGTTTTCCTTCTTTTCACATTTAATAATTTACACAGATGGGGTTACTAGACCCTTGCTCCCAGCATTTCAGTCACCTCTTATGACATGCATGGCTTATGTTGGAAGGATTCTTCTCCACTTCCCCAGGAAGTTTATTATATTCATGGGAATTCTCCATGGGGAAGTGGAAAAGAATTCTTCCTCCATAAGCAATGTGTGTCGTAAGAGGCGAATGAAATGCTGGGCGCAAGGGGCTAGTAACCCCTTCTCCTGTATATATTACTAAATTTAAAAAGAAAAAAAAAAATCACTTTTCTTTTTAGGTCACCCTGCCTCGGTGGGATACAGCAGGTTCACTGAAAAAAAAAAATCATGGGGATGTCCTAAACCCACATGGGTCATATAGTGCGTGATGAATAGGAGGTAATTAGATTTCATCCAAGGAAGTGTAGTTCCAATTCCTTGCATTATAAGCCATTCACCAGCATCACCCCTTGAATGGAAAATATGGGTGAAATTCATAAATCTTTAGAACTTTTTTATATGGCCTCCATATTGAAACTTATATTATCCTACCTGAAATTAAGCTCTCTGTTGCCAGCAGAAATCAAGACAGGGGTGCCTGGCTTGGGAAAATCACAGGTGCACTGCTGGAACTGTAGATATCCATAGTACTTGAGTGTTCTTGCTAGGTCCAGGTACTGAAATCAGATAATCTATTATTAAAACTATTACATCCACTAAAGTACACTATAACAAAGAAATCTGTGACTTCATAGATACTAAAATACTGTAGTACGTATTAAAAATTATTGAAAAAAGAACTTTAAGAGGAACACGTGAAAATTTTACATGACAGACTTTGATTAATATTTTATATTTAAAAAAAAAAGTGATGCTAAGCAAAATTTACATGAAGTGAAACCCATTTTGCAAATGACTCCTATGTTACAGAGATGCAGTCCGGGAAAAACATTCCAGTAAATTTTCTTTTCAGTTGTAACTTTGACATAAATATGAGATAGGCACTAACAGCCTGAAAACATGATATTAATATGTTATTCTGAGTTTGGAAGGGCATCTGAGCTGTAATATCAACATGCCTCTGGCAAGACAATGATGGAGAGAGTGATGGTGAAAATGTTTCTTTTTTTTTCAGGTTACACTACCTCAGTGAGAGACAACTGGTATGATTAAAAAAAAAAATGCTGATGCCAGAAGAGGATAGAGCTCAAGAGGCCAGAAACCAGCAAATAACTGCCAATTCTGAAGTTGAGAGATTGGGCCAGGTGCAGAGCCTCAACCCATGCAAACATAACTTTGTGAGTACAATTCTTGTGAATACAGAGCTTCTTAGTTTTACAGTTAGAGAAGCAGTATGGAGGATAGACAGAGAAATGAGTTATAATGTGTATGAAATAAAGGAAGGTGCCTAAGGAGTGGCAGAGAGCATGTATAATTCCTTTATATAAAAGAAATGGGGACAAAACTGTGTGAGAACTGTAAGAGAACATCTGCTAAGTACAGTGGACCCCCGAGTTACGAACACCCCAGAAATCGTACAATTATGTAAGTATAATATTGTAAGTGCTTTTGTAAGTGTATTTTTGGGGTCTGAAATGGACTAACCTACTTGACATTATTTCTTAAGGGAGTAAATTCATTCGGTAATGGCACTTGAGCAGGCTTCTGGAATGAATTTTGTTCGTTACTCGGGGGTCCACTGTACTGTATACCTGATAAAGTGTACAGCAGGACTCCCACCGTCGGTGGGAGACGGCCGACTTGTTGAAAAAAAAAAAAAAATAAGTGAACAATACTTAGATAAGGGTTAGGAGTTGTTTGTTGCATTTAAAGATTTAGAAGAGGCATATGATAGTGGTAGAAGGGATACCTAATCAACATTACATGACTGTATAGTAACTTGCATAAGAGGCAAAGTACTGTGGATGAGAGAATGGGGACTCGAGTGGACACATCATGAATAATGAACAGTCAAACCCTGGAATTCACATGTTTCATAATCAATGTGAACCCAGAGTACAATGTTTTTACTGAAGACCATTTAATGAGTGACTTTGATTATTCATGTTTTTTTCTTGGTGACCAATGTCTCTTTGCTTGGTGCATAATTCCTAAACTGAAAAATAATCATAGGATTTCATTCTAAAATTGTCTTTTGTTTTTCCTTCTAATTGTTAATATTAAGCAGAAAAGAAAAATATTTAAGGATACTGTATAGAGCAAAAAAAACATTTAAATAGTGCATTCTTTTGCTATTTTTAAAAAATTCTGATTTAACAGACATTGGGAAAATTCCCCTATTAGTTCATTATATCAAGGGTTTACTGTACTATTAACAAAGTCCATGTTGGTGGGAGATGGATGTTGAGGTAAAAAAGAATATGAAATGAATTTTTTTAACACACTAGCTATCTCCCACCAAGGTACAGTGACTTGAAAAAGAAGAAGAAACACTAACTATCATTCATTCAATCATCGTCTACCAAGAACAATGCTGACACTGCAGCTCATGACACTCTGAACTGCTACATCCCCACCCTCTTTCAGAATGCAGGCACTGTACTTCCCACTTCCAAATTCAAGTTCGGCTAACATGTTTCCTTGAATCCCTTCATAAATGTTACCTTGCTCACACTCTAACAACATGCAAAACCACAAAACCCACTTGCCTCCACTCACTTCTATTTAACATACTCACAAAAGCCTGTTGGATGTCTAAGTTCCTAGTACTCAGAACTTCCCTGTCTCCTCCCTCCAGCCCTTCATGGGATAACCCCTACCCCTCCTTACCTCAGAAAACACAGTGCAACAGTATTTATTTCTGCAAGACCAAGGAATCTGAACTGCTAAAGCATTTAAAAGATCAGCTTTCCTTAGCAAGCAGAGCCACATATGCTGAACAAAACATTACTGGTATATACTGACTTCTTTTTTGGCTCCCTTAGCTTGAAGTGCTGCTAGCTGTCTCTGAATTTCACGATTCGTTAAGATCCAGCCTCGCTCTACATCCTGCACAGTTTGAGCATATAGGAGATTCAATCCAACACGGTCTCCCATCACTTCAAGATCAATGGAAGAGTCCCAGTAACTGAAATTTTAAAGGTTTTTATTAATGTCATTTTTTTTTTTTTTTTAGTGAAAAGAACTTACAGTATTCCCCTGTCTCATATCTTTTAAGAATCCATTCATTAACAAACTCGTATTTATACTGCAGAAACTTAAAGAATTTTTTTTTTTTCAACAAGTCGGCCGTCTCCCACCGAGGCAGGGTGACCCAAAACTTAAAAGAATATTCAATCAAATTCATTAGCCATGCTGTCTATTTTCACTAATCACCAAATGTAATAAAACCCAAGCAAATATAATTTATAAAAAGCCTATTATTCAAAGACAAAAAAGAGGATTCCAGATGAATACAGAGGATTTAGGATTTTTGTAAAGAATGTGTAGACAAAGTTTCTACAATGAAGCATGTAAGTGAACAATATTTAAATAAGGATAAGGAACTATTTGTTGTGTTTATTCATTTATAAAAATCACATAATAAGGCAGATAAAGAGCAATGTGGCAGATGTTGCAAATAAATGAAATAGGTAATATGTTACTAAAAAGTTTTACGAAAAGAGTGACTCAGGTTAGGGTATGCAGAAGACAAGGAAAAGGGATATTTTCCAGTAAATGAGGGTCTTAGACAAGGATGTATGATGTCACCATAGTTGTTTTAATATATTTATTGATAGGGTTGTAAAAGAAGTGAATACGTACTAGAGTGCTGGAAAGACATGCGGGATTAAAATATAATAAATCTGATGCAAAGTGGAAGCAGTCACACTGACTCTTTGCCAATGACACAGTTTTTTAGGGAGATTCTAAAGAGGAGTTGGAAAAGATTGGTGGAAGATTTTGGGAGAGTGTGAAAGAAAATTAAGTGAACATAGAAATGAGCAAAGTGATGATAGTAACAAAAATAAAGAAAAAGTTTAGGCAAGGAAAAAATTAAGTCAAGAGTAGATTTAAAGAGTATGAAGAATCAACTTTCTGTCCCATACTTCTCCCAAAGACCTTAGAATTCTCCTCTACATAACCCTGTTTATAAATATATTACACAACCATAGTGACATCACACATATCTATGGACTATTTTTATTGAAAAATAGTTCCTGTCCCTCCTAAATATCCTAACTTAAACTTCACACTCTGCATAAAACTCTTTACAACTTTCAATAACCTATTACATACATTTACAACATGTGCCACATTTCTACCCTATCCACCCTACAATATGCATTTTCTAAATCCATAAATTCAACAGTTCCTTACAATCATTTAAATGTTGTTCACGTATATGATTCAATGTAAACACTTAAAAATGCAGCCCTGCCAGTGTAAAACATTTAGCAGGTTTCCATTTCACACTCACATGACAGGATGGTAGTCCAGTACCTCCCTACGAGGCTGCCTTATATACAGTTTTCTTTTTCAGCATACTGGCCTTCTCCCACCAAGGTAGGGTGACCCAAAAAAAGGAAACTATACAGTTTTTCTGCTTTATAAAATTTATCTGTATGATAATGAAATGTTTGAGAATACATCTTGTTTGTTTAAGAGGCTCCAGCTTTTCTTTTAATTACATGCTCTACATACACTGAAAAAATATATTTTATTCCATACCACCCTGTCTTGGATCCCAAAAATTTATTCTGGAGAAAATATTATTTCAAAATAGTGTAACTTACTTTTTTCTTAGCACTATTCTGTGCATTCCCTTTACGCATCTCTGAGAAATATAAGGACTTTCAAAGTCTTGTAGCCGCTTCACAACTGCAAATACAAGAGTAGAGATAAATTAATGTACTCTATGTTGTCACACTAGCAGTCAAATAAAGCAAAGAACATACTACAGAATTCTACTCAGAATTATCGAAGAAAATATGGGCAGACTATGTTGGATTGAATTTGTAGCTGATTTTAATAAATTTTTTGACACCCTTTGGACATAACAAACTGTTGTTATATGTATATATGTATAAATACAGTGGTACCTCTACTTACGAGCAGCTCCCGACTCGAACAATTTTTTTTTTTTATTAACACATCGACCGATTACCACCAAGGCAGGGTGGCCCGAAAAAGAAAAACTTTCTTCATCATTCACTCCATCACTGTCTTGCCAGAGGGGTGCTTTACACTACAGTTATAAAACTGCAACATTAACACCCCTCCTTCAGAGTGCAGACACTGTAGTTTTCATCTCCAGGACTCAAGTCCGGCCTGTCGGTTTCCCTGAATCCCTTCATAAATGTTACTTTGCTCACACTCTAACAGCACGTCAAGTATTAAAAACCATTTGTCTCCATTCACTCCTATCAAATACGCTCACGCATGCTTGCTGGAAATCCAAGCCCCTCGCACACAAAACTTCTTTTACCCCCTCCCTCCAACCTTTCCTAGGCTGACCCCTACCCCACCTTCCCTCCACTACAGATTTATACACTCTCGAACAATTATGTAAGTGTATTTTTGTAGGTGCTTTTGTAAGTGTATTTTTGGGGGTCTGAAATGGATTAATCTAATTTTCATTATTTCTTATGGGAAAAAATTCCTTCGATATCAGCACTTGAATAGCCGTTTGGAACGAATTTTGCTCGTAACTCGAGGTACCACTGTAGTTTAGAAAACTGACAAGCTGAGGAATAAGACACTTGCAACACTTAGGTATCTTTATTGTGGATAATACATAACATAAGATGGCTGGCTGACTAGAAATAAGAAAAAAAACATTATCTGATTACCGTGCACTATGTTTGTTTTGTAAGAATCCTGATACAGAAATTTTATGGACCCATTACATTACAAAATTAATTGTGCATCAAAGTGTAATGCATGTACAGTACATATTATAAAGGAAAAATACTGTAAAATATAAGGTGTGCACTGTATAAAATTTACTTACCAATCAGATCACGTTCTTCTTTTTTAACAAGAAACAAAGCAAAGTAGTAAACCAGTTCATTTGGAAGGTGAATTTGACTGCATACTTTCTGAAATGGAAAAAAGAGATGTTTAAAATATTTGAGTTTAGAGGATCATTACTAAATAACTGGTGTTCTCTATACAATTTTTTCTGAACATACTGTCTCGAATGGATACTGGAGAGAAATCAAACCAGGGAATGGGTGGCGTTTGAACCCATGATAAACAAGTCCCAAAACTCACAAGCCAGCACATTACCACTCATATGATTAAAGCACTGTGGCCTGTGAGTTTTTGTTTGCAGTCACGATTTGTTTGCAATCGTGTTAATACGATTGTGTGAGTCATGATACAGGAGAGAGATGGTAATCTTCGCTTAAACATTTGCTTAACACAAGTTTCCTAAGGATACATTAATAAACAACCTGCCCAATGTGCCACACTACACAGTACCTATTTGAAACTTTAATCAAAATTAAATTTAATAAGAAAAGTACAATGGCTTTTTTACCTGAAACATATCTCAGTTAAATCATGGATAGCTATGGTGAAAAAATCCTTTAGCAAATCACAAAGAGCTGATTCATGTGAATCCTATAAATTATAGTGTTGAAGGATAAACAAATAACCCGCACACAGGAAAAACTTATGACAACGTTTTGGTTCAACTTGGACCATTAACTAGTCTTTCTCTTACGTGCGGATTATATGCGTATTGTTCCAGTCAGGGTATTGTGCCTTTTTATTCTTTAGTGTTGAAGGATAATAAAAAATGTTGAGCCAGCAAATGACTTGCACAAGTCCCACATATGAGCATTCCAGTCTAAGGGAGGCCTAACTCCTTGATCCTCCACTGGTACTTCAGTGTCATGGGGGGCAAGGTAGCTCACTTATGAAGAGCATTCAGTTTACAAGTGAAAGATTCAAATTCTGGGTATGACTAGACATATGGCCAACTCTCCTTACACCTGGTGTGCTTTTGCAGTAAATAAGTACAGTGGTACCCAGAGTTTCGGTCATAATTCGTTCCAGAAGGCTGTTCAAGTGCACTTACAATAATACACTTACATAATTGTTCGAGTTGGGAGCTGTACGAAACTCGGGGTACCACTGTACGCAGGTTTTAATTAATTGGTGGGGGTCACATCCTGAGAAATGGTATACCATACAAGAGTGATATTTATGAGGTATAATAACAGCTCTTAGCTTAAAAAAACAGCACTGCAAAAAAAAAAAAAAATTACACATGAACCTGTGTTCCAGTCTTTCACTTTAAAAGCTTCACTTTTCCTTGCCTTCCAAGAACCTGACATATTTTCCTGTTACAGTACTTTAATTTGTTTGTAACTTTTATCAGTGTTACTCCTAAGCTTAATATTCTACCATCATCTTAACCCTTTCAGGCTCCAGAGGCCAAATTTCAAAGTGTGCATGCACCAGGGTCCAAGAATTTAAAAAAAAAATTATTTTTTTCTTATGAATGGTAGAGAATCTTTTTCTGAAGGTAATAAAACAAAAAGTGCAAAATTTGATGGAAAATTGACAAAATTATGCTCTCGTGAATTTTGATGCATCAGCGATATTTATGCATCGGCGAATTTGCCGGCTTTGACTCCCATTTTAGGCCAATTACATTATTCCAGTTGACCAAATTCTTAGCTATTTCGTTAGTATTACTTCTATTCTATCGATTGAGCACAAGAAATTGCCCAGTCAACTGTTTCAACTACAAAATAAAGTGATCGGAAATTGGTAATTTAGCCAATTTAACAAAAAGTTCAAAATATTCCAATTTCAAAATAGGGTGCAGAATAAACAATGCAGGCATTCCTGGCACTAAACTAACATTTCCTCTGTTCATTAGTTATGTTTTCAGTCTTTACAAATGAATTCCATTTTTATTTTTTATTCACATAATGAATTTTTATTCAAACCAAAAAATGGAAGATTTACTGTTATGCAATATTGTAATAATTGTACAAATAATATCACCACATTTGTGAACGTACATTAGACCCACCAGCTGGTGCATATTAGACGCGTGACATCATTTGTTTACTCTTGAACATTGGCAAAAAATTAGCATTTCTGCTACTTTGAGCTCAGTTTCAAGCCATTTCCAGTACTAAAACCAATCAAAATCATCTCTATTTCTGTAATATGTCTTCAATTCTATCAAATGATACCAAGAAATCGCAAATACAACTACAAAAAGCATACGAAAAAACACTGCAAACTCGAAAATAATGGTCTCAGTTTTTTTTCTCTCATTACGCACTGTGTGCTGAAGGATTTGTTTTATGTGGTGCACACTTACCACATACAGTGGTACCTCGGTTTACGATGTTATCACCTTACGTTATTTTCGGTAACCGATATTTATAACGTAAGAAATTTGTTTGTGGTTTACGATGTTTGCTTCGGTTACCGACATTCGTACCGGACCTGTCCGCTTGGCGCCCAGCTGAGCGCGCACTCCAGGGAGCGTCAGTGCTATTGTTTACAAGCGAGAGCGACCACCCACCCACACCCACGCATTCATACCAGTATATTGTCATTATTCCACTGTTTTTAGTGCTTGCAACTGCTAAATAAGCTACCATGGGTCCAAGGAAAGATCCTAGTGCTAAGCCTGTGGCAAAGAGGAACAGAAATATATGTACGATAGAAGTGAAGGAGATAATAGAAAAATATGAAAGTGGAGTGCGTATCAGTGAGCTGGCCAGGCTGTATGGTAAACCCTATTCTACCATCGCTACCATTGTGGATAAGAAATATTTAAGTAAAATCAAGGAAGCTGTTGTTGCAAAAGGTGCATCTGTGATCACAAAACAGAGACCACAAGTGGTGGAAAATGTGGAAAGGTTGTTGTTGGTGTGGATCAACGAGAAACAGTTAGCAGGAGATACTGTTTCGGAGGGAATAATATGTGAAAAAGCAAGGCAGTTGCATGATGATCTCCTTAAGAAAATGCCTGCAACGAGTGAAGTGAGCGAATTTAAAGCCAGCAGAGGCTGGTTTCAAAATTTAAGAAGCGTACTGGCATACATAGTGTTGTGAGGCATGGTGACGCAGCCAGTTCTGACAAAAGTGCGGCTGAAAAATATGTTCCTGAATTCCAGGAGTACCTAGAGGCTGAACAATTCCTCCCCCAACAAGTGTTTAATTGTGATGAAACAGGCCTGTTTTGGAAGAAAATGCCCAACAGGACCTACATTACTCAGGAGGAAAAGGCACAGCCAGGACATAAGCCTATGAAAGACAGGCTAACGTTGATGCTTTGTGCCAATGCAAGTGGTGATTGCAAAGTGAAGCCTTTACTAGTGTATCTTTTGAAAATCCCGAGTGTTTGGCAGATGCGGTGTCAGCAAGTCTAACTTGTGTGTGATGTGGAAGTCTAACAAAAAGGCTTGGGTCACAAAGGACATTTTCTTAGATTGGTTCAATGAAGTGTTTGGCCCCAGTGTGAAGAAATATCTATTGGACAATAATTTGCCACTTAAGTGCCTCCTGATAATGGACAATGCTCCTTGTCATCCTCCAAACTTGGTAGAGAAAATTGTGGACGAGTTTAAATTCATCAAAGTGAAGTTCTTGCCCCCTAATACCACTCCTCTCCTCCAGCCCATGGACCAGCAGGTCATTTCCAACTTTAAAAAACTCTATACCAAAGCAATGTTTCAAAAGTGCTTTGATGTGACCACAGACATGAACATAACCCTAAGAGAATTTTGGAAAAAACCCTTTCCATATGCTGCATTGTGTACACCTTATAGGTAAGGCTTGGGAGGGAGTGACTACCAGGACTTTGAACTCTGCCTGGAGAAAATTGTGGCCAGACTGTGTCCTAGGGAGGGATTTTGAAGGTTTTGGGGCTGAGCCTCAGAACCCTGAGCCTGAGCCTGAGCCTGAGCCTGTTGTGGAAGAAATTGTGGAATTGGGCAAGTCTTTGGGGTTAGAGGTGAGTGGTGAGGATGTGGAACAGTTGGTGGAGGAGCACAAGGAAGAGCTAACCACTGAAGATCTGCAAGAGCTTCAACAGCAACTGGAACAAGAGAGCAGAGGTCAGGACAATGGTTCAGAGGAGGTGGAGGAGGTGGAACAAAAATGGAAGAATGTGCCTTCTTCAAGGATTAAGGACATTTGTGGAATGTGGAGCAAGGTGCAAGCATTTATGGATGAATATCACCCTAACCATGCTGTTGCAGGCCGTGCTGGCAACCTGTACAATGACACAGTGGTGTGTCATTTCAGGGATGTGTTAAAGAATCGCCAGGCACAGATCTCCCTGGACAAATTTGTTGTTAGAAAGAGGTCTAGTGACTCTCAAGCTGGTCCTAGTGGCATTCAAAGAAAAAGGGAAGTAACCCCAGAAAAGAACTTACCACCTGCAGTGTTAATGGAAGGGATTCCCTTCCAAACACTAGCATACTACTCCACCTTCTCCCTCCTCCCGTCCTCCACACATCAACAACTCTTCAATAAATGTAAGTGACATGTTATTGTACAATATTTGCATGTATATTTATGTATTCTTTATTAAATTGTGTATTATTTAATGTCCAAAAGTTCTAAAAAATATTTTATTTAACTACTTTTGGAAGTCTTGGACGGATTAAATTTATTTCCATTATTTCTTATGGGGAAAATTGATTCGTTTTACGATTGTTTCAGCTTAAAATATGCCCTCTCTGACGGATTAAAATCGTAAACCGAGGTACCACTGTAGATATATTCTCTCATATCTAGGCCCAAATTTACCGCTCACAGCTTATCTGAGTGAGCTGAGCTCATGGCGTAGAACTACGGTTTGGACCCTGAATGGGTTAATATCGCATGACTACGTTTTCAAAATGATTTGAAAATAATGAATTTATTTTATATTTAAAACACAGAAAAAATATTTAATACAAAGCTGACATAATTACATACCTCAAGAAGGTCATCTGTTTGTAGTGTGGCTGGAACGCTAAGTGTCACCTTCTGACCACTCATCATGTAAATGTCGATTGGCACCTCATCTTGGCCACCCCCAGCCCGCTGGGTTTCATTTTGGGCGGACACAAGGAAGCCATTGAACACATCATGGTTTAGCACCCTGGCATCTTGGCTCACTGGTGCACAATTAAATAAAATTAAGTTAAAAAAAAAAGACCCACTGGTAAATACCTAAACAGTTCTATCATCAATTATTTTTTTAAGATTTTGTCATATTTGTTAAAGTTTCTGAAAAAAGAATATTAATTAAAATTGCAAAGGGATCATAAAGATGTACAGTAATTTCTAGGGATGTACCAAAGTATGGCTGGGTATCGGCTATTTTTATGGTATCAAATTTTTTTAAAATATGTATTAATATTACACGTGTTTAAAAATATCTAAATTAACACACTACCTCATGAGTGTGAGGGTTACATTCACTCACTCTGTCTCTCCCTCACACACACATGCACACACACACAAGCATGCACGCACTGACACACACCAGTACTGTATACACTCATGATATTTAAAATTCCCATCCATGAATTCTCTAGCCTTGATCTTAATGCCTTCAGTGAGCTAACAAATGTACATCTAGAAGAATAGCCAATAAACTTACAATCAAGGAAATACCTGCTACACACTGTTTGCTAAAAAAGCATTCAAAATAAACATTAAAAGAAATGACAAACAAATACTGCAGATTGCAAAAATGAAGATAAAGTGCAGGCTTACACTTGCACTGTAAACTCAAATTTAATATTTCAATCATATCCAACAGATTGCAAAAAAAAAAAAAAAAAAAAAAAAGCTTATCTACAGCATACACTTTTAAAGTTGTAAGTTATACTGTTCTGTACCTTTTCATGGGCTTCTAGAGAAGCATGACCCTTGCAATAATGAGGAAATACAGTAATTCACCAGCCTTAAATCAAAGGACTTGTTAAAAAAACATGGAACAGGTGGGATTTGAACTCATGACAAGCGAGTCATAAAACTCCAGGCAAGTGGGTAATCCTGGAGTTTTATGACTCACTCACCGTGGGTTCAAACTCCATCCTGTTATTATGATTTCAAGAGTTATGTCAAAAGGACCTGTTATTGAATTGCTCTTGTATACTCACGCTGAAGAATGTATTTCTCCAAACTGATCCGCCGTTCTTCTGTCTGAGTGGGAGATAAGGGCAAGAGTTTCTTTGGTGGGAAGGAAGGGAGTGTGGACCCCCCCAAGTCTTTCCTAAGCTGTTCATGGAGACTGTGCAGTTGTCTATACCGAACCGTACAGTGAAATACTCCATTTATGTGAATGTTGTAGGCCTGAAAGAATGTGGTATATAAGTTAAGAGGATAAATTACACATGAAAAATTTAAAGAACATAAAGGGATCTATTATAAGCTATATTTTATGAAGATGCAATCAAAATATAAATTTATTTACAGGATAATTTAGCCACAGTGCTTACTGTGAGAGGGAAGAGGAAAGGGGACACAGCCACATTACTATACAGGAGGGCCCCATTTTACAGAGCTTTGCTTTATGGCATTTCACTAATGCAGTGGTTTTCAATTCCACATTCTTCATTTATTCAGACTTTCTACAATAAATATATTCACCCCTCACTATAAGAAAATACTTGAAGATAAGTAATATGTGTACTGTACATGCATTCTTTAGGCCTAGCTCTATCGCTCACTTAATATATGGTAGTGTAAACGTTATTAGGTTTTTATATGCATTTAAAAAAGAAAAAAGAGCCATGTTTCACTTTACAGCAATTTTTGTTATACAGCAGTAATCTGCTGTATAAGTGGGGACTGCCCATATATCTGATTCATTAAATATCATAAGGATGTTTACATATTTCGGGTCACAAAATTAATTTAATACTGAACTGTATTTAAAACATTACAGATATGTACAGTGGACCCCCGAGTTTCGTAAGGTTCTTATTTCGTAAACATCGTGTTTCGTAAGCTTTTTTTCGATTTCGAGAATCGTAAACTGGCTCGTGTTTCGTAACGTATTAGACCTGTCCGCCTGCGCAGAACGCAGGATGCCCGCCAGTGAAGCGTTGTTTACCATTGAGAGAACATGACCCAGCGTGCTCTTTCAAACATTCACAATACATTTGGTGTCTTTTTTGGTGGTTTAGTGACTGTCACCGTGAAATAAGTCACCATGGGTCCAAAGAAGCTTCCTAGTAGCACCCCTGTGGTAGCATTCATGCAGTGAGTGTAGCATTCATGCAGTGAGTTTAGCATTCATGCAGGGAGTTTAGCATTCATGCAGTGAGTGTAGCATTCATGCAGTGAGTATAGCAGGCATGCAGGGAGTTTAGCAGGCATGCAGGGAGTGTAGCATTCATGCAGGGAGTTTAGCAGGCATGCAGGGAGTTTAGCAGGCATGCAGGGAGTTTAGCAGGCATGCAGGGAGTGTAGCATTCATGCAGGGAGTTTAGCATTCATGCAGTGAGTGTAGCATTCATGTAGTGAGTGTAGCAGGCATACAGGGAGTTTAGCATTCATGCAGGGAATTTAGCATTCATGCAGGGAGTTTAGCATTCATGCAGGGAGTTTAGCATTCATGCAGGGAGTTTAGCATTGATGCAGGGAGTTTAGCAGGCATGCAGGGAGTTTAGCAGGCATGCAGGGAGTGTAGCAGGCATGTGGGAGTGTAGCAGGCATGCAGGGAGTGTAGCAGGCATGCAGGGAGTGTAGCAGGCATGCAGGGAGTGTAGCAGGCATGCAGGGAGTGTAGCAGGCATGCAGGAGTGTAGCAGGCATGCAGGGAGTGTAGCAGGCATGCAGGGAGTGTAGCAGGCATGCAGGGAGTGTAGTAGGCATGCAGGGAGTGTAGCAGGCATGCAGGGAGTGTAGCAGGCATGCAGGAAGTGTAGCAGGCATGCAGGGAGTGTAGCAGGCATGCAGGGAGTGTAGCAGGCATGCAGGGAGTGTAGCAGGCATGCAGGGAGTGTAGCAGGCATGCAGGGAGTGTAGCAGGCATGCAGGGAGTGTAGAAGGCATGCAGGGAGTGTAGCAGGGAGTGGGGATTCCCCTTCATAGAGGCTGAAGAATTCCTCCCCCAACAAGTGTTTAATTGTGATGAAACAGGCCTGTTTTGGAAGAAATTGCCCAAGAGGACCTTCATTACTCATTACCCTATCTTCCAGATGCCTTCAACGCTTCAATAAAAGTAAGTAAATGTATATATATATATTATTTTTAATTATTTTGTATGTGAATATTTTTTTGTGGAACGGATTAATTGTATTTACATTATTTCTTATGGGAAATAATGGTTCGAATTTCGTAAACTTCGTGTTAAGTAATAGCTCCTGGAACGGATTAATTACGATACTCAGGGGTCCACTGTACTGTACAGTATGTTAAACCCTGCTATGAAATATTTTGAAAAATAACTGACAAAAACAAGCTCTATAGTATTGTATATACAGAGGTCCCTCGGTTTTCGCCGAAAATTTGTTCCAGAATGCTGCTCAAGTGCCATTACCGAACGAATTTACTTCCTTTAGAAATAATGTCACGTAGGTTAGTCTATTTCAGACCCCCAAAAATACACTTGCAACAGCACTTACGAAAATACACTTACATAAATGTTCGAGTTTGGAGATGCACAAAAACCGAGGGACCATTGTATATTATTGACTGATTTTCATAAATACTGTACAGTATATTACAAGCACAGTATATGTATATGTATTCTAGCACCATAAACAGTATGATGATTCTGTTGCAATATTAGTACTTCACTACATACAGTACAGTAACTCTCCATATGGCAGACTAATAAAGAGAATATGCTCCAATAAACACTGAAATTGAAGAGTTAAAAGTACAATTTATCCAGCAGATACGTATTGCCCATTATTTCTAAAGTCTGTTATATTATGATCTCTTATGTTGAAGGTTTACTGTATATGTCATTTCCCAAACTACTGCTAGCAAAAAATAATCTAATGTTCAAGTAAGGTCAGGATGCATTCATTATACGTACTGAAGTAATTAGGAAAGAATAATACTGAATTTGCTATATTAATGCAGATATATGAAGCTCAGATTGAAGTACAGGAAGGCCCTGCTTATACAGCAGGTTAGGCTCCAGGCTGCTGCTGTAAAGTGAAAATTGCTGTAAAGTATATCATAGCCTTGTTTTACTTTTTAAATGCATATAAAAGCCTGATAACATTTTTACACTATCATGTATTAAATGAACAATATAGCTAAGCCTAAACAATGCATATACAGTACACACATTACTTAACTTCAAATATTTTCATCCTTAGCTTATAGCGAATGGTGAATATATTTATTACAGGAAGTTTGAATAAATGAAGGATGAGTATAACTGAAAACTGCTGTACGTATTATCAAAATGCCGTAAAGTGAAGCACTGTAAAGAGGGGCCTGTCTGTATACAATAAACATAGGGAGCTAAATTATAATAAAAGTTTATTATACCTTAATACTGTATTACACTTACTAGGGTAGGCTTTGTAATAAATATAA
>WNWK01025638.1:0-28339 GCA_009830355.1 Cherax destructor
AATGCATTAGGACCTGCTGGGTATTCAGGGCTTTACATATGCTGTCACTCATTATGTTTCAAGTACCTGTATCAGAGTACTTTGTGTACATAATTTGTAATTGCTTTTTTTTTAATTACAGTACACAGGAAAACTTTACCAACAGGAGTCATACAGCACTTGGGAAAACAGATAATCAGGTTGATCCAGGAAAGGGTGGGTCCAATTCCTTTCATTAGAAATCTTCACCAGTATCAAGACTCCTATTGAGTATTTTAGCTATAGGCTTCCCCCCCCCCCCACTCCATTTTTTTTTATATAGCTGACATGTAATAATATAATAAAAATAATTCTCCATGGGGAAGTGGAACAGAATTCTTCCTCCGTAAGCCATGCGTGCCATAAAAGGAGACTAAAATGCCAGGATCAAGGGGCTAGTAACCCCTTCTCCTGTATATATTACTAAATGTAAAAGGAGAAACTTTCGTTTTTACTTTTGGGCCACCCCGCTTCAATGGGATACGGCCGGTGGGTTGAAAGAATAAAAATACCTATTTCTACAAGTACATGTACAAGGTATACAGGCCTAGCTGACATAACTGACATACTACTATATACTAGAAAGCCCCTTGTTATGTAGAGCATTTCGGGCAAATTAGGTCAGTTTTGTCCCAGGATGCGACCCACACCTTCAAGGACCATAACACCGTAGCAATTGCATCTGGTAGAAAAATGACAGGATGGATAATGAGAACATTCAAAACCAGGGATGCCAAGCTCATGTTGACACTTTACAGATCGCTTGTTCTATCTAGGCTGGAATATTGCTGCACACTAACTGCACCTTTCAAGGCGGGTGAAATTGCTGACCTTGAAAATGTGCAGAGAACCTTCACGGCACGCATAACTGCGATAAACCACCTCAATTACTGGGAACGCTTGAAGTTCCTAAACCTGTACTCTCTAGAACGCAGGCGGGAGAGATACATTATTATATACACATGGAAAATTCTCGAGGGATTAGTACCAAACCTGCACACGAAAATCACTCCCTACGAAAGCAAAAGACTCGGCAGGCGATGTAACATCCCCCAATGAAGAGCAGGGGTGCCACTAGCCTAGCACGTTGAGGGACAACACAATAAGTGTCAGGGGCCCAAGATTGTTCAACTGCCTCCCAGCATACATCAGGGGGATGTATGCTGGCTGTCTTCAAGCAGGCACTGGACAGGCACCTAAAGTCGGTACCTGACCAGCCAGGCTGTGGTTCGTACATTGGACTGCGTGTGGCCAGCAGTAACAGCCTGGTTGATCAGGCTCTGGTCCAATATGAGGCCTGGTCACAGACCGGGCCACGGGGGCATTGACCCCTGGAATTCTCTCCAGGTAAACACCAGTTGACTAACGCCCAGGTACCCATTTTACTGATGGGGAACAGACAACCAGTGTAAAGAAACACGCCCAATGTTTCTACCTTCGCTGGGAATCAAACTCAGACCCTTGCCATGTGAAGCGAGAGCTTTAGCCACCAGGCCACGGGGCACCATTACTGTGCCTACCTACCAATTTCTATAATTTTAATAAAAAAATATGATCAACACTTTTATACAGTAGTAGTTTCTGCAGATCTACAGACAAATTTTAATGAAACTTTACATTTAATGTTGGGTGACCCCGTGGCCTGGCTGGCAAAGCTCTCGCTTCACACACGGAGGGCCCGGGTTCGATTCCCGGCGGGGTAGAAACATTTCGACGTTTCCTTACACCTGTTGTCCTGTTCACCTAGCAGCAAGTAGGTACCTGGGAGTTAGTCTACAGGTGTGAGTCGCATCCTGGGGGACAAGATTGAGGACCCCAATGGAAATAAGAGACAGTCCTCGATGACGCACTGACTTTCTTGGGTTATCCTGGGTGGCTAACCCTCCGGGGTTAAAAATCCGAAGAAATCATCTTTTCTTAATCACCCAACATGGGCTTATTCAAATACACGAGAATATACTTTAAAAAGCCAAGTGATGAGTGAAACATACAAATAAATTCCTCTGCATCTGAGCCTTTCACCAGTTGTTGGCACATTCTCACTGTCTTCACTACAGTATTTAACATTTTTAATGCATGGTTCAAGCAAAGTGCCTCCATATTCCATAACCCAAGTCCACAGTACCCTCAACATACATTAAAGTTTGGCTTCAGGTCTATGCTGTAAGGGTAGAACAGCCCTCAAAAAGTCCCATATTGCAGGTATACCCAAAACCTAGAAGGATACACCAGTGTACAAAGCTTGAAGCTGATCAAACATGGCTTTCCAGACATTGCATGGAAACAAACTTCAGGAACAAACTACAGGTGAGCCCCGCTTAACAGTGCTTTGCTTTACAGCATTTCGTTAATGCGGCTGTTTTCAGTTATACCCATTATTTATTCAGACTTCCTACAATAAAAATATTCACCACTCACTAAGCTAAAGACAAATATTTTAAGTAATGTGTGCCACATCCCTACTATCAATCTTATTAATTATAAAACATTTTGGCTACCTGCCTGAAATGCCCCATGTTAGTGGCTTTGTACCTTGCAATACTTCATAAAATGTAAATCGCACATTGTAACGTTTGCAAAGAAAAAATTTGTTCGTTTAGTGTACTACAGTGTACCCCCGGATTTCGTACTTAATCCATTCCAGAAGGTCATTCTAAATCCAAAAAGTACGAAAACCGAAGTAATATTTTCCATAAATAATGTAAATACAATTAATCCATTCCAGACACCCAAAAATATTAAAAAATAAATTTTTTAAAGAATAACTATAGTTTTACATACAGAAAACTGAGAAATATAAAGCACTAATTTTAATGATAAATGAACATTATATACCTTTATTGAAGACACTTGTTGGCGTATTGAAGAAGGCGAGGAGGGCAGAGGGCGTTGAGGTTATTGTTTGGAAGGGAAATCCCAATCCATAAGGACTTCAGGTATCTGTCTTTTACTGGCACTGGACCCCTGTTGCACTAAAAATCTGTCCAGACAGTTCTGTTTCTGGTGTCTCTAAGATTTGCCTAAAATGGGACAAGGTATTGTCACTGAACACGTTGCAGATACGGCTTGGATCAGCTTGGTCAGGGTGATATTTTTCAACAAAAGTTGAGGGAGGAATCCTTCAGCCTCTACGTACGCCTTGAATTCATCAACGAATTCTTCGGCCACACGTTTGTCTGAACTTGCAGCCTCACCATGCCTTACAACAAAGGGCTGGCACCAGGAACTTTCTTTGGGCCCATGGTGGCTTATTTCGCAGTCGCAATCAATAAACAAGCACAAAAATTGCAAAATGTTTCGGATGAATGCTCACTCAACCAGTGACAGAGCCAGACAGATACGTACACGAGAGTGGCGGCGTCTTGGGGGCGGGTGGACGTGTCTGATACGTATGAATTCCGGATGGAGGTACGAAATCCGGACCAAAATGTCGCCCAAAAAAATTTTCCAAATCCGAATTGAAAGATATTCGGACCGTACGAAAACTGGGGGTCCACTGTATACGCATATTTTAGGCCTAGCACTATTGCTCACTTAATACATATCAGGCTTTTATGTATATGTATTTGAAAGTGAAAAAAAGGCTGTCACTTCACAACCTAACCTGCTGTATAAATAGGGCCCGCCTGTACAGTGGACCCCCGAGTTACGAACACCCCGGAAATCATACAATTATGTAAGTATAATATTGTAAGTGCTTTTGTAAGTGTATTTTTGGGGGTCTGAAATGGACTAACCTACTTGACATTATTTCTTAAGGGAGTAAATTCGTTCGGTAATGGCACTTGAGCAGGCTTCTGGAATGAATTTTATTCATTACTCGGGGGTCCACTGTATATAAAAATGACCAGAAGGCCCCTGCACATGCCAATCGTTGCAGGAGCTTTTCCCTAGTTACAATACATCAGCATCAAAAGCCAAGCTGATCAAGCGAGACTTCCAAATTATAAAAAAAAATGAAAAAAAACAAAAAAAAAAAATCGGGCAGCTACGTAAGAGTACATCTGAGGATACCTACCAACAAACTTTAAACCTTTCACAACGCATGCTTCACAAAGTTTTTACCACACTTGGTTTAAAATGGCATGATATACAATAACTATTGTGCTTGCAAACTATATATTAAAAAAATTCTAAATTTTAAAAAAATAAATTTTTGCAATAAGGAGGGTTCTTGCATTAAAAATTTTGGTTACCATAAAAGGATACGTCTGTTTTATTACTGTACAATCTAAATACTGCACAACCACAGTGAAAAGTTACACAATTTCTTCACATGAAAAACTATTACTGCACAAGATTGATTGATAATTTTATTTTAACACTATGCATGTTTGTACAAGACTAAAAATTGTGTGCATGCCAAAAGCCCCTTTAAATGCAGAGCATTTTGGGCAAACTTAAGCTTAATAAGGCAACAACAGTCCAGTAATTCTGTACATATGGTCATTAATCAATCAATGAATACAAGAGAATTGAATATTCTATTAGTTCATGCTATATGGCTTAATCATTAGAAGGACAGGCCTTTTTAATTTCCTCCTGCAATCATGCACATAGCTGATCTAACCATACCTCCCACTTCAGTGCCAACCTGTCGCTCTCTACCAGCTGAAGCGACAGGTGGTTGAGCCTCTCCTTAAGCATTATGACAATCTGCTCTTTGGCTTCACTCTGCTGCCTCAACTCTGCTAAGGCTACTGCTTCCTGCTGTTTCTGCAACAAATTAAGAAAATCACTAAAACGCAGCTACAAATGTGAAAATACAAATCCTAAAATCAATAGATACACTTGAGTACTTCAGAGTCTACATACACACCTTCAGGGGAAGGTGCTTCTAGTTCCTCTAAACATGTGCTTAAACACACAAGTGCTCTTAATTTTTCACGGTATCTTTCTTCCAAGATGCATACTGCATATTAATCCCTTTCTTCTGTATAAATTATTTAATTCAAAAACCTTTTGTTTTTCATTTGAAGTCACCCTGCCTTAGTGGGATACAGCTGCATGCATGTGGGATACTGCATATACAAACAGGAAACAATCTCATGATAAAGGGAAGTCTTGCATACCATCCTTAAAGGGATACTGGGTAGCAGAAGTTTTCAGACTTCAAGACCATCAGTGGCCCATAAACTACGTTAGATTTTTAAATTTCAATTTAAAGGGAAATTACAGTCTTTCATATATGGAACCAAGAACCTTCTCATATCAGCTCTTCCCTTTATTAACTCACCTGATCAAGAGAAGCTGAAGTGTTGGGGTCAGACAGCTGGTGCAAAAGAGATCCCACCTTGTCAGTGAGATGGACGAGTCTCTCTTCCCTATCTCGAAGCTGCTCTGAGAGAGATTGCACATCCTTAACAAGCTGAGCAACTTTATCGTCCTTGTTTGCAAGCTGATCCGAGAGTGATCCCACCTCGTCAGTGAGACTTGCAATAGTTTCTTCCCTGTTAGCAAGCTCATTTGTAAGGTGAGCAACTGTCGCTTCCATCTCTGAGCGCTCACTTCTGAGCTGCCCCACTTCCTTTGTGAGCTGAGACAGAGTTTCTTCTCTATTTGTGATCTGTTCTGAAATGTGTCTCATCTGGTTAGTAAGTTGGTTAACAGTCTCTTCTCTGCTTCTGACTTCATTTGTGAGTCTAATGACTGTCTCTTCCCCATCTGTGAGCTGGTCTATGAGATATCCAACCTCATTACCAAGCTGGGTGACCGTATCTTCCCTGTTAGACAGCTCGTCTCTTAGCTGTTCCTCTTCCTTAGAAAGCTTGGCAACCGTCTCCTCTTTCTTTTTCAGCTGGTCTGTGAGATGTCCCACCTCATCGGTGAGCTGGGTCACTTTCTCTGCCAGATTCGTGAGCTGGTCTGTGAGATCTCCCACTTTCTTTGTTAGCTGGGTGACTGTCTCTTCCCTATTTGTGAGCTGATGTTTGACATGTCCAACTTCTTCCGTTAGCTGGATAATGGTCTTTTCCTTGTTTGCCAGCTTGTCCAGGAGGTTTTCACCTTCACTTGTGAGCTGAGCAACTGTTTCTTCCTTATCCGAGAGCTTATCTGTAAATTGTTCCACCTTCTTTGTGAGCTGAGTGACCATCTCTTCCTTGTTTAAGAGCTGGTCTGTGAGGTGTTTCACCTTGTTAGTGAGCTGAGCAACTGTCTCATCCTTGTTTGTAAGCTGGTCTGCAAGACATTCCAAATCATTTGTGAGTTGGTCAATTGTCTGTTCCTTATCCAAGAGATGATCCGATTCGTCGGAGAGATGAGTGTGCGCCTCTTTGCCATTTGTGAGATGGTCTCTCAGACTCCCAAGCTCAGCGGTGAGCTGGGAAATTGCTTGGTCTTTGAGTCTGAGCTGGTTTGTAAGATGATCTACTTCCTCTCTGAGCTGTATTTCAGTTTTTTCTTTCTGCTTAAGCTGAATGATCACTTCCTCCTTGTGCGAAAGCTGAAGCTGGAGTTTGTTTATATCTACAGAGAGCTTGGCAACTGTCAGCTCGCCATTCTTAACCTGGTTTGTTAGACTCCCCACCTTACTTGTGAGTTGGGCAGCTTCCTGACCCTTCAGTGAGAGTTGGTTTGTAAGATGTCCCAGTGAATTTGTCAGCTGGGCAACAGTTTGTTCCCTGCTTGTGAGCTGATCTTCAAGATGTTCCACTTCAACTGCAAGTTTGGCAAATGTCTCTTTTCCATTACTTAGCTGGTCTTTGAGTTGTCCTGCTTCATCCGAGTGAGCGGAGGCTGTCTGTTCCCCATTAACCACGTGAGCTATCGCTTGCTCCTTTTCTTCATGTTGACCTCTGAACTGTTCACACTCTAGAGGTGCCTGCTGGGTAACAGGCATAGTTGGAGCAACAACACCCAAACCACAAAGAAGAGCAACTGATGCTGGCAGTTCCTGGGAAAAGACATTTATTATTATAATAATCATAACTAAGCACTAAACCCATAAGGGTCATTCAACAGGCACAACACACAAGGAATGTGAATGAAAAAAGACTATTTCGACTTCCAACCAAATCCTCTTCAGCAGACCTAATGATGAGGATCTGTTGAAAGTTGAAATATAGAGCTAATTTCATCTCTGTAATGAAGAGTATTTCACTGATACTCCTTACTCATCTCCCCCGCAGTCACAAACAGGTTATCAAAACACCAATCAATACTCTTGTTAAACAGATTTTTCATGAATTAAGTTGTGACAACATTTAACCATTTCAGTGTCACATACCACCTGGTTTTCCCTAACTAGTATCATTACTTAATATAAAAAAATCAAACTACTTTGGCAAGCTCTTGCATAACTAATGATTAAGACATATTTGACACATTTACCTTAAAATCTTTAAATAATTTTGATTTTCAAGTTTTGTCTTCTATGAGCACGAGTGATGGTGAAAAAATTTCCAATTTAAGAGTCACACTACCTTGGCGAGATAGGCAATTGGGTTATAAAAAATACTGAATTTTGAGCTATGTCAAAAATTTTAATTTGAAATGGAGTAACCCCATAATTCCTGCAATATAACTAGAGCAACATAGTCATTTATGTATAAAAAGTCCAATAAGACATTTTCAGTGATTCAACCATCAAACATTCCTATGTATAAAAGCTTCCTAGTACACTTTTCATATAATGTATAGGGTTCATTGTCTGCAATTTTATCTACAAAGAGCAGGCATAACAAATTACATTAGCCAATAAATTTTGGCTTGTTATCCAGTTCAGAAAAATTGAGGGTTGTAAACTAACTTATATGCTGATCACAGCTTTTGTGTATCAAGTAAATTTTTTATAAATCTTACTATCAATGTTTGGTTAAAGTTAAGTACCATGTGATATGTTACCTAACAATCATTGGTGTTGTATGCATAGATATAGTGTAGTGAATACAATGACAAACTTACCTTTAACTTTAATTCATTGTACAAGTGTGTATGCATGTATATGTATGTATACATGAATGCACATGTATACATGAATGCATATGTACTCACCTAGTTGTGGTTGCAGGGGTCGAGTCATAGCTCCTGGCCCCGCCTCTTCACTGGCCGCTACTGGGTCACACTCCCTGCGCCATGAGCTTTATCATACCTCTTCTTAAAGCTATGTATGGAACCTGCCTCCACTACATCGCTTCCCAAACTATTCCACTTCCCGACCACTCTGAAGAAATACTTCCTAACATCCCTGTGATTCATCTGAGTCTTCAACTTTCTAACTGTGTCCCCTTGTTGCTGTATCCCATCTCTGGAACATTCTGTCTGTCCACCTTGTCAATTCCTCTCAGTATCTTATATGTCGTTATCATGTCCCCCCTATCTCTCCTGTCCTCCAGTGTCGTCAGGTCAATTTCCCTTAACCTCTCCTCGTAGGACATACCCCTTAGCTCCGGGACTTGTCTTGTTACAAACCTTTGCACTTTCTCTAGCTTGTTTAGATGTGGGTTCCAAACTGGTGCTGCATACTCTAGTATGGGCCTAACGTACAGTGTACAGGGTCCTGAACGATCATTAAGATGTCGGAAAGCTGTTCGTAGGTTTGCTAGGCGCCCGTATGCTGCAGCGTTATTTGGTTGATGTGCGCCTCAGATGTGCCTGGTGTTATACTCACCCCAAGATCTTTTTCCTTGATTGAGGTTTGTAGTCTCTGGCCATCTAGACTACTCTGTCTGCAGTCTTCTTTGCCCTTCCCCAATCTTCATGATTTTGCACTTGGTGGGGTTGAACTCCAGGAGCCAATTGCTGGACCAGGCTTGCAGCCTGTCCAGATCCCTTATGTATGTATGTATATGTATGACACTGCTTTTGGGAGATTCTGAAGAGAAGTTGCAGAGGTTGGTGGATGAATTTGGTAGGGTGTGTAAAAGAAGAAAATTGAAAGTGAATATAGGAAAGAGTAAGGTGATGAGGATAACAAAAAGATTAGGTGACGAAAGATTGGATATCAGATTGGAGGGAGAGAGTATGGCAGTGAATGTATTCAGATATTTGGGAGTGGACATGTCAGCAGATGGATCTATGAAGGATGAGGTGAATTATAGAATTGATGAGGGGAAAAGGGTGAGTGGAGCACTTCGGAGTCTGTGGAGAAAACTTTGTCCATGGAAGTAAAGAGGGAATGTATGAGAGAGTAGTTATACCAACACTCTTATATGGGTGAAGCATGGGTGATTAATGTTGCAATGAGAAGGCTGGAGGCAGTGGAGATGTCATGTCCGAGGTCAATGTGTGGTGTGAATATAATACAGAATTCGGAGTTTGGAAATTAGGAGGAGGTGCGGGATTACCAAAACTATTATCCAGAGAGCTGAGGAGGGGTTGTTAAGGTGGTTCGGACATGTAGAGAGAATGGAAAGAGACAATGACTTCGAGAGTGTATAAATCTGTAGTGGAGGGAAGGCAGAGTACGGGTCAGCCAAGGAAAGGTTGGAGGGAGGGGGTAAAGGAGGTTTTGTGTGAGGGGCTTGGACTTCCAGCAAGCATGTGTGAGCATATTTGATAGGAGTGAATGGAGACAAATGGTTTTTAATACTTGACGTGCTGTTGGAGTGTGAGCAAAGTAACATTTATGAAGGGATTCAGGGAAACCGGCAGGCCGGACTTGAGTCCTGGAGATGGGAAGTATAGTGTCTGCACTCTGAAGGAGGGGTGTTAATGTTGCAGTTTTACAACTGTAGTGTAAAGCACCCCTCTGGCAAGACAGTGATGGAGTGAATGATGATGAAAGTTTTTCTTTTTCGGGCCACCCTGCCTTGGTGGGAATCGGCCGATGTGTTAATAAAAAATAAAAAAAACATGAATGTGTGTGAATAAATGTGTGTGTGTACATAAATGTATATGTATACAAATGTATATGTGTGAATGCATATGGATTAAAGGCTACCTGTCCTGTCTCCCGTGTTGCTCCGGGGACATAAAACTGTAAAGATTGAATTTGGAACCCCTACAGGGAGGTGTCCTTAGTCTCGCCTCATTTGATATTCAAATTAATGCTTTACTAAATGCTGTGCCTATGATTAGTTTTGCTGATATAAAGATTCACACCACCGGATTCTCCAACACCCAAAACATCTGTTAACAACGAGCTGCTAAAGATATACACACTGTTAACAATGAGCTGCTAAAGATATATACTTGGATGATGACCAACAAACTCACTCTCAACAGACAAAACATACTTCATGCTGTTTGTTGCCAGAGCCTTAAATATCCAACTTAATATATTGATAAATGGTTCACCTATATCAAGACACTGAGGGCAAGTTTCTAGGTCTTCTTGACTGTAATCTTAAATTTCATTCCCACATCCAATACATAGCCAAGAAAATTTCCAAATTAGTAGGAATCCTTTCCAAGATACAATACTATGTACCACAAACACTCTTTACCCTATACCACTAATATATCCTTACCTCACCTATGTTATTTGTGCCTGGGGCTCAACCACAGCCAACCACCTTTAACCCTTAATAACCCAACAAAAAGCTGCTGTGCAGGTGATAACCAGCTCCTGTGCTAGACAGCACACCCCACCACTTTTCAAGATTGAACTTGCTAAATATACAAGACATACACTCATATTATTGTGCCTACTACATCTACAGAACATTAAACTTCATTATAAACCCTCCACTTCAGCTACTCCTTGACAGTTACAACACAATGATGCAGTCACAATACAAGGCATAAGGCACTTTTCAACATCCCTCGAGTCAGTTTCACACTATGCACATAAAGGGCCCAAAGATCTGGAACACTACCAGAACAGGTCAAGGATCCCCTGACAACTCAAATTTAAGACTGCTAAAAAATCATCTTATCTCTCAATATTAACCAAATCAACCAAAACATCTGCTAATTAGTTTAATTATGTAACCTCTAGGCTTTTAATTCTGCCAATCCATGAAATATTACTACCTGAACCATTACTTTTAATATTGTTTTTGTGTGGAACTTCAAGATTATTATACGTACCTTACTCCACCTTACTACCTCACATTAGTATTAAGTTTAAATAAGATTGTAAAACAGTTAACCACTACTACTTGTCTAGTTTTAAGTATTTACTATGTACTATTATCTTGTGTAGTTTTAATTAGCTACTATGTACTAGGATTAGTCTGCCCAAAATGCCCCAGCATGATAGTGGCTCTCTTTGTACTTAGCAAAACAAAATTGTAATTACACATTGTAACCTTCACAAAGAAATAAATTTTATCTTATCTTAACCATGTACAAGCCTCGTCAGGACCTGGGGTTGAGTATCTGCTTAGAAAATGAAGATACTTAAAAGGGCATCCTCCTCAACAGAAGTGCAGTCCATGAGATCCAGTGGCATGATGGGTCTTAGCTAAAATATGCAACTGGATACAGGTATCTAGGCTCCAAGGTCTCACTTCTCTCCCCTCTACTACTTGGAGGGGAGAAATCATGAGTTTCCAATCAGTATCCAGAAGTAGGAAGCCATCAAACTGTGCATCAGGTTTCCCCAATACCTCTTCTCCATGATGGTTATGTCTATGATGTTCACTGTAGAGGCTGTTTCACCAAAAACTAAGTGTTGGAGCAAAACCAAGCTCAGAACTAAATTCAGTGTTTTCAAATTAGTTAGGAAAACCATGAATTTAAACCACTGTTGGCCAGTGTTATGTTCATGGGAAAGAACTCGACCTGTAATGGTTATACAACACCCAGGGAATGGAAAATTTGATCCAAGGTGAGGGTAGCTAAAATGCCCAGGATCAAGAGCCCTTCACCAACATCAAGGGACCCTAGTGAAGAAGACCAATAAAAGAACAGTAGCATGACTAATGTGCAACGATGCATCACTACTTTAAGGCGAATAAATTTGCAATTAATTTCACTATTCTATATGAAATTATCAGTTACCCATCACATTAACTTTTTTTTTTTAAGTACATTGAGTGGACCAAAGAAAGGAAATGCATTCATCCGTCACTCAATAACTTGCTTGAAGTGCGTTGACATCACAATCCTAATTAATCTGACTAATATTCCCACCCCTCCTTCAGGGTGCAGACACTATTTACTTTAAAGTAAATATAGAGTGAACAACTGAAGCCAAACCCAGAAGCAAGGATATGCAAACTTATTTTTTTCCCCCAAGTGTTGTCCAATTCACATAACATGATTTTACAATATATGCCAATGTTAATGAATGTAACCCATACATTGTGTGTATATTTACTACACATCCCTTTGATATCAGCAGCTATATCTATTACCATTAATACATCTTTACATCTCTCAATTACCCGAACAGTAGGCTTCTCCAAGCTCTTGGCTCGTAAAGAGTTTGGAGACTTGGTAGATTGTGACGACACAGGTATTAGAGGTTCTCCAGACTTTATAGGGGTTGAAGATACCAGAGGTTCTCCAGACTTTATAGATGTATGTGTAGTTGAAGATACCAGAGGTTCTCCTGTCGACTTGGTAGATGGTGACGAATTAGATACAAGAGGCTCTGCACACCTGGCACGTGCAGGCAATGATGATACCGAAGGTTCTACCAACTTGGTAGGAGTTTGTGATGAAGATACCAGAGATTCTGCTGTAGACTCAGAACGTGCTGGTGGTGATACCAGAGGTTCTGGCGATGAAGAAGATACAAGATTTTCTCCTGTCAACTTTGCAGGTGATGATGTAGCAAATGTCTGAGATTCTTCAGAATCAGCACTTGCTGGTGTTGAAGATAACAGAGGATCATTCAATCTGAAAGGAGCTGGAAAAGATACCAGAGGCTCTATTAACCTGGTAAGTGCTGGTGATGTGGACACTAGGGAATTTTCTGATTTAATAATTTCAGACACCAGAGGTTCAGATTTGACACACACTAGTGATGCCACTGATGTAAGAGGTTCTTTTGATTTAACATATAGATCCTTATGCATTTTAAGTGCTGCAGACAACTGAGCTTCTGCAGACTTTGTAGATGGTGGGGATGACACAGACTCCCAAGGTTCTGCCAACTTGAAATGTTCTAGTGATAGAGGAGACAGCACAGGTTCTGTTGCCTTGGCATATACTGGTGATGGCAGCAATACCCAAGGCTCTTCCATCTTCGAAAAGGCAGCACACACACATGGGACTGTTGATTCAGCAAGCGTTGCTGAAATCACAGGCTCATCTGCCTTGGCACGTGTCTGAGACACTGATACCAGAGGTTCCTCGGGCTGAGCCGGTCCAGGCGCTGCAGGTTCCTCGGGCTGAGCCGGTCCAGGCGCTGCAGGTTCCTCGGGCTGAGCCGGTCCAGGCGCTGCAGGTTCCTCGGGCTGAGCCGGTCCAGGCGCTGCAGGTTCCTCGGGCTGAGCCGGTCCAGGCGCTGCAGGTTCCTCGGGCTGAGCCGGTCCAGGCGCTGCAGGTTCCTCGGGCTGAGCCGGTCCAGGCGCTGCAGGTTCCTCGGGCTGAGCCGGTCCAGGCGCTGCAGGTTCCTCGGGCTGAGCCGGTCCAGGCGCTGCAGGTTCCTCGGGCTGAGCCGGTCCAGGCGCTGCAGGTTCCTCGGGCTGAGCCGGTCCAGGCGCTGCAGGTTCCTCGGGCTGAGCCGGTCCAGGCGCTGCAGGTTCCTCGGGCTGAGCCGGTCCAGGCGCTGCAGGTTCCTCGGGCTGAGCCGGTCCAGGCGCTGCAGGTGCCTCGGGCCTCATGAACACTGTAGACACGTGTGGATTTGCCAATTTACCCAGTGCTGCAGACAGAGCTTCCATCGACTTTACAGATGCTGGCACAGCAATTTGAGGTTCTTTTGACTTAACAAGTACTGCAGACACACTACTTTCTGCCAGTGTATTCAATGGAGAATTTACAGTTTCAGCCACAGGGTTGGCAGACGACTCGGCCACATGAGGATTTGCAGACTCGGCCACATGAGGATTTGCAGACTCGGCCACATGAGGATTTGCAGACTCGGCCACATGAGGATTTGCAGACTCGGCCACATGAGGATTTGCAGACTCGGCCACATGAGGATTTGCAGACTCGGCCACATGAGGATTTGCAGACTCGGCCACATGAGGATTTGCAGACTCGGCCACATGAGGATTTGCAGACTCGGCCACATGAGGATTTGCAGACTCGGCCACATGAGGATTTGCAGACTCGGCCACATGAGGATTTGCAGACTCGGCCACATGAGGATTTGCAGACTCGGCCACATGAGGATTTGCAGACTCGGCCACATGAGGATTTGCAGACTCGGCCACATGAGGATTTGCAGACTCGGCCACATGAGGATTTGCAGACTCGGCCACATGAGGATTTGCAGACTCGGCCACATGAGGATTTGCAGACTCGGCCACATGAGGATTTGCAGACTCGGCCACATGAGGATTTGCAGACTCGGCCCATGAGGATTGCAGACTCGGCCACATGAGGATTTGCAGACTCGGCCACATGAGGATTTGCAGACTCGGCCACATGAGGATTTGCAGACTCGGCCACTGAGGTTGCAGACTCGGACATGAGGATTTGCAGACTCGGCCACATGAGGATTGCAGACTCGGCCACATGAGGATTTGCAGACTCGGCCACATGAGGATTTGCAGACTCGGCCACATGAGGATTTGCAGACTCGGCCACATGAGGATTTGCAGACTCGGCCACATGAGGATTTGCAGACTCGGCCACATGAGGATTTGCAGACTCGGCCACATGAGGATTTGCAGACTCGGCCACATGAGGATTTGCAGACTCGGCCACATGAGGATTTGCAGACTCGGCCACATGAGGATTTGCAGACTCGGCCACATGAGGATTTGCAGACTCGGCCACATGAGGATTTGCAGACTCGGCCACATGAGGATTTGCAGACTCGGCCACATGAGGATTTGCAGACTCGGCCACATGAGGATTTGCAGACTCGGCCACATGAGGATTTGCAGACTCGGCCACATGAGGATTTGCAGACTCGGCCACATGAGGATTTGCAGACTCGGCCACATGAGGATTTGCAGACTCGGCCACATGAGGATTTGCAGACTCGGCCACATGAGGATTTGCAGACTCGGCCACATGAGGATTTGCAGACTCGGCCACATGAGGATTTGCAGACTCGGCCACATGAGGATTTGCAGACTCGGCCACATGAGGATTTGCAGACTCGGCCACATGAGGATTTGCAGACTCGGCCACATGAGGATTTGCAGACTCGGCTGAGTGCAGCCATGAGGATTTGCAGACTCGGCCACATGAGGATTTGCAGACTCGGCCACATGAGGATTTGCAGACTCGGCCACATGAGGATTTGCAGACTCGGCCACATGAGGATTTGCAGACTCGGCCACATGAGGATTTGCAGACTCGGCCTGATCAGACCATGAGGATTTGCAGACTCGGCCACATGAGGATTTGCAGACTCGGCCACATGAGGATTTGCAGACTCGGCCACATGAGGATTTGCAGACTCGGCCACATGAGGATTTGCAGACTCGGCCACATGAGGATTTGCAGACTCGGCCACATGAGGATTTGCAGACTCGGCCACATGAGGATTTGCAGACTCGGCCACATGAGGATTTGCAGACTCGGCCACATGAGGATTTGCAGACTCGGCCACATGAGGATTTGCAGACTCGGCCACATGAGGATTGCAGACTCGGCCACATGAGGATTTGCAGACTCGGCCACATGAGGATTTGCAGACTCGGCCACATGAGGATTTGCAGACTCGGCCACATGAGGATTTGCAGACTCGGCCACATGAGGATTTGCAGACTCGGCCACATGAGGATTTGCAGACTCGGCCACATGAGGATTTGCAGACTCGGCCACATGAGGATTTGCAGACTCGGCCACATGAGGATTTGCAGACTCGGCCACATGAGGATTTGCAGACTCGGCCACATGAGGATTTGCAGACTCGGCCACATGAGGATTTGCAGACTCGGCCACATGAGGATTTGCAGACTCGGCCACATGAGGATTTGCAGACTCGGCCACATGAGGATTTGCAGACTCGGCCACATGAGGATTTGCAGACTCGGCCACATGAGGATTTGCAGACTCGGCCACATGAGGATTTGCAGACTCGGCCACATGAGGATTTGCAGACTCGGCCACATGAGGATTTGCAGACTCGGCCACATGAGGATTTGCAGACTCGGCCACATGAGGATTTGCAGACTCGGCCACATGAGGTTTGCAGACTCGGCCACATGAGGATTTGCAGACTCGGCCACATGAGGATTTGCAGACTCGGCCACATGAGGATTTGCAGACTCGGCCACATGAGGATTTGCAGACTCGGCCACATGAGGATTTGCAGACTCGGCCACATGAGGATTTGCAGACTCGGCCACATGAGGATTTGCAGACTCGGCCACATGAGGATTTGCAGACTCGGCCACATGAGGATTTGCAGACTCGGCCACATGGATTTGCAGACTCGCCACTGAGTTTGCAGACTCTGGCCACATGAGGATTTGCAGACTCGCACATGAGGATTTGCAGACTCGGCCCTGAGGATTTGCAGACTCGCCAGCTGGATTTGCAGACTCGGCCACATGAGATTTGCAGACTCGGCCACATGAGGATTTGCAGACTCGCCACATGAGGATTTGCAGACTTGCCACTGGGTTTGCAGACTCGGCCACATGAGGATTTCAGCTCGCCATTCACTCGGACGGTTTGCAGATTTAACTGTCTGAGGGCTCGCAGATTCAGCAGCCTGAGTGTTTGCAGATTTTGAAAGCACTGCAGACAGCTGTGCTTCTGCTGACCGCACTGCTTCCGATTTAGCCACTTGAGGGTTTGTGGATTTTGCAAGTGCTGTGGTCAACTGTACCTCTGCTGACCTAGGTGCTTCAGATGCCCTCGTTGCTCTCTCTCTTCCAACTCTGTCCTCAGGTGTCACTGGTTTAAAGTCTACTCTCTTTGTCACCTTCATTCTGGTTCCTCCTGACTTCCTTTCACCTTCATCCAGTTCTCCTCCCATTATTTGGCTCTGTTGTTCTGCCTGCTTTTCTTTGCATACTCCCTCCATCTTGGTTTTACTGGACTGAGTCTCTTCTGTTCGTGCATCATCCTGCACTTCAGCTTTCCTCTTGCTGGCTTTCCGCTCCACTTGCTGTTCCACATGAACTTTTGGTTCATCTTTCTTCTCTTTCGTGTCAACCTTATTGGGCTTTGGCTCTTTCGTGTCAACCTTATTGGGCTTTGGCTCTTTCGTGTCAACCTTATTGGGCTTTGGCTCTTTCGTGTCAACCTTATTGGGCTTTGGCTCTTTCGTGTCAACCTTACCGGGCTTCGGCTCTTTCGTGTCAACCTTACCGGGCTTCGGCTCTTTCGTGTCAACCTTACCGGGCTTCGGCTCTTTCGTATCAACCTTACCGGCTTCGCTCTTTCGTGTCAACCTTATTGGGCTTTGGCTCTTTCGTGTCAACCTTACCGGGCTTCGGCTCTTTCGTGTCAACCTTACCGGGCTTCGGCTCTTTCGTGTCAACCTTACCGGGCTTCGGCTCTTTCGTGTCAACCTTACCGGGCTTCGCTCTTTCGTGTCAACCTTACCGGGCTTCGGCTCTTTCGTGTCAACCTTACCGGGCTTCGGCTCTTTCGTGTCAACCTTACCGGGCTTCGGCTCTTTCGTGTCAACCTTACCGGGCTTCGGCTCTTTCGTGTCAACCTTACCGGGCTTCGGCTCTTTCGTGTCAACCTTACCGGGCTTCGGCTCTTTCGTGTCAACCTTACCGGGCTTCGGCTCTTTCGTGTCAACCTTACCGGGCTTCGGCTCTTTCGTGTCAACCTTACCGGCCGCTCTTTTGTCAACCTCGGGCTTCGGCTCTTTCGTGTCAACCTTACCGGGCTTCGGCTCTTTCGTGTCAACCTTACCGGGCTTCGGCTCTTTCGTGTCAACCTTACCGGGCTTCGGCTCTTTCGTGTCAACCTTACCGGGCTTCGGCTCTTTCGTGTCAACCTTACCGGGCTTCGGCTCTTTCGTGTCAACCTTACCGGGCTTCGCTCTTGTACTTCGGCTCTTTCGTGTCAACCTTACCGGGCTTCGGCTCTTTCGTGTCAACCTTACCGGGCTTCGGCTCTTTCGTGTCAACCTTACCGGGCTTCGGCTCTTTCGTGTCAACCTTACCGGGCTTCGGCTCTTTCGTGTCAACCTTACCGGGCTTCGGCTCTTTCGTGTCAACCTCACCGGCTTTCGGCTCTTTTGCGTCAACCTCACCGGCTTTCGGCTCTTTCGCGTCAACCTTACCAGCTTTCGGCTCTTCCGTGTCAACTTTACCAGCTTTCGGCTCTTTTGAGTGACCACCTTTTGGTGCTCTGTCAATTCCGTTTGCTTCTGGGAATTCGGCAGTGCTCGCTGTGGAGTACACCTTTGTCGTACTTTGTTTTACATTCTGGACTAGTGGTCTTGCTTCCTCCCGCTCCTCAACTATCTGTTTTCTTATCTTTGTCTGGTCCTTTTCCAACTTTGCTTTTGATTCTACTTTCACATATTTCTTTGGTTCATTTTCATTCTTCACTTCTGTTAATTCTTTTGCCATAGATATTCTTGTTTCAGCATCTTCTGCCTTCAGTTCCTTCTTTGTCCTTGCATTTGCCACTTCTTTCTTTGTTTTCATCATATTTGCTGCAGAATCTTCTTTCTCTTTTGTCTTGCTTGATTCTTCCACTTTTGTTTCTTTGTTCATTTTAGTATTTTCCTCTTCTATTCTTGCCATTTCCTTTGTCTTATCGGTTTTTGCATCCACCTTCATTTTAGTGGGTTTTTCTCTAGTCCTCGCTTCTTCCTTCAGTTTTGGGTTTGCTTCCAACTCCTCTTCCTTGTTCATTGCATTTGAATCTCTCATTTTTACTTCTTCCTTTTTCATTGCTTTTGCTTCTATTTTTGCATCTTCCTTTTTCACTGTGAATGTTTCTCCCTTCATATGGCTGATTGCATTTTCCTCTGTTTTAGGATCCTCCCTCTCTTTCTTTGTTTTCTTTACATTTGCTCCATCTTTCTTTGTTTTAATTATGCTTGCATCTGTCTTTGAATCTTCAGTCTTAATTTTATCCACATTTCCTTTATCCTTCTTTGCTTTTGTAGTGTTATCAAGTTTTGTCTCTTTTTTCTTTTCATTCACTTCTTCCTTTATATTCCTTGTATTTGGTTCGGTCTTTAGTTCTTCCTTCTTGACTTCTTGGTTTTTGTTACTGGTCTGTTCATCCGCTTTTTTAATGTCCACCTTATTTAGTTCCTTTGTGGCCCTTCTCTCAGCCTTATTTCCCTCCTTCTCTAGCTCTCCTTTCTTAGTTTCTCTGGCATTTGTTTCTACAGCTTTTTTAAGCCCATTTCTTTTTGTCTCATTGGCTTCAGGTTTTGGCTTCACAATTTTCAGCACTTCCTTCTCTCTGCCGCAAATTTGCCAGGGTTCTTCCGGTCTTGGGTCTTCACTCTTTGGTGTGCCAGTTTCTGGCAGGCTTATTCTCTTCACAGGGCCTTTCTTCTTCTCTCCACGTAAGTCTGTCTTCTGGTCAATGGAGGAGAGGCTTTCTTCTCTGCCTATTTTTTCTTCCATTGACTTATTGCACTCTTTCCCACCTTGTTTTAAGTTTCTGTTCGAATCTCGTCTAGTTACATCCACAATGGGTTTGTCTCCTTTTTTGGGAAATGCTTTCGTCCCCTCAGGCAGCTGCGGGATTATGTCAGGCAAATTTTGAGCTTTAATATCGCCAAGTTTATCTCTGCTTGAGGGAGTAGATTCACTAATATTTTCCGATTTGCCAGTTTTCTTTATCCTTGTGTTGGGCCATGCCTTATTTTCACTCTCAAATTTTGAAGAGTCTACTATATGTAGCTGCACCTTAGGAGGGTTCATTCGTCTAACACGAGGGGTCGTGTGCATGCGGTTAGGGTGGAAGGGGGTGGTAGTTGTAGTGGATCTTAAAGATGTAGTAATGGGAGATTTTCGTGGATCAATCTCACTGTTGGGGCTTCCTGGCAATGAGCGAGACTGTGGTCTTTTGTTCTGAAATTAAAAAAAAAAAAAAATTACTTCAGTGTATACAAGACAATTTGCCCTTCAGTATTTTCTGTACAATATTAGGACAAGTTATGTACAATAGTAAATTTTATAAGTTTTTGCACCAAAGCTTTTCACAATTTAATGTGACTTTGTAGATGGCATTTTATTACAAATACTGTATCACAGATAATTAATTTTACTTTTGTCTACCACTATTTCTTACAGATTAATGGACAAATGAAAATTTAAAAAAACACAAGTAAACATGTGACTTGTAGGTCAGGTTGCATAAACCTCTTACCATACTCTATACTCCTATTGGTTAGACAAGTGACCTAACTTGCCTGTTTTGCAATGAATCTCAGGAATTTCAGGACCTTACGGTGGTACCTGACCCTCGGGAAGTTCTGCGCAATACGGCCAGCCTTGTCAGTAAGGTCGTATCTGACCCCATTGTATACCAGCCACTTTACCAGTTCCAAATCACCATGAGCAGCAGCATGGTGGAGGGTTGAGGACCAGTCAGTAGTAACCCGGGAGGAGAGATCACATCCATGGTCCCGGAGTACCTCCAGCACCTTCTTGCGGCCACGAGTTGCTGCACGGTGCACTGGCTGCATGCCTGCAGTAGTGAGGACATTCATCAGGAAAATGTTTTAACACTGGCCTTCTCCCAACGAGGCAGGGTGACCCGAAAAAGAAAATGTCACCATTTACACAATCACTGTCTTGCCAGAGGCATGCAGATACAACAGTTTAAATGTTCCTCTAAACAGCAAATACCCCAAACCCCTCTAAGAGTGCAGGCACTGTACATCCCAGCTCCAGAACTCTAAAGTCCAGTTAACTGGTTTCCCAAAACCCCTTCACAAAATATTACCTTGCTCACTCCAACAGGCCATCAAGTCCCAAAAACCATTTGTCTCTCCACACACACACACACACACACACACACACATACCTACCTACCTACCTACCTGCTGTATGTGCACATAATGCGTACCTGCAAAAAGTTTGAACTACGTATACCTACAGACTTATCCAAATTGTTTTAATCTAGCATCATATTTTAACTATTTACCTACTGACCTCATTGAACAGGAAAGGAATACACACCAAGACCTATTAGCGAGACTAAAAAAAATGCGAGGTTTGTCTATACACGCTGAAAGCCATCTGTTTACTGCTGTGCCCTGTTGCACATTTCTCCTGTCCAACAGAGGATGACCTAAGAAATCAAACATTATGTGGACTCCTAAAATGACAGTGCATAGCAACCAAAACTACCAAATAACCACCAGAAACAAGTTGGTGCTTGCCCCCATCTCTCCCAAACAAAGCAACTCCACTACAAGGCAGGTTACTCCACCAAATTTAATAGACACCCAAATCTAGCCTCGCTCAACACTTAAAGAACTCGCAAAAATAGCAACCTGGTTGACTGTCAATAAACTTACACTTAATATAGACAAAACCTTTTACATTATGTTTGGGAGTAAAGCAAGTGAGGTTGAACTAAACATTATGCTTAATTCCTGGGTCTGCACCTTGATAGCAACCTGAAATTCAACACCCATATCCAATACATAAAAAGAGTTTCTAAAAGAGTTGGCATCCTCTCAAAGATACATTACTATGTACCACAAATAGCACTACTTACAATATACTATTCACTGATCTACCCATACCTCACATATGCTATTTGTGCCTGGGGTTCCACAACAAAAAACCACCTAAAATCAATAGTAACAAAGTTGCAGTGCAAATGATCACACAATCCACTGCTAGACAACCCCCCCCCCCACTCTTTAAAAGACCTAAACCTACTCGCTATACAAAATATTCGTACTATTGTGCAACACTTTTTTTTTCCCCCCAACAAGTCGGCCGTCTCCCACCGAGGCAGGGTGACCCAAAAAGAAAGAAAATCCCCAAAAAGAAAATACTTTCATAATCATTCAACACTTTCACCACACACATACATAATCACTGTCTTTGCAAAGGAGCTCAGATACGACAGCTGAGAATTGTCCCTCCCAGCTGTCACTATCTCAGACCCCTCCTTTAAAGTGCAGGCATTGTACTTCCCATTTCCAGGACTCAAGTCCAACTAAATCAATTAACTGGTTTCCCTGAATCCCTTCACAAAATGTTACCCTGCTCACACTCCAACAGATCGTCATGTCCCAAAAACCATTCGTCTCCATTCACTCCTATCTAACACGCTCACACATGCTTGCTGGAAGTCCAAGCCCTCGCCCACAATACCTCCTTTACCCCTTCCTCCAACCTTTTCTAGGACGACCCCTACCCCGCCTTCCTTCCCCTACAGATTTATACGCTCTCCAAGTCATTCTACTTTGATCCATTCTCTCTAAATGACCAAACCACCTCAACAACCCTCTTCAGCCCTCTGACAAATACTTTTAGTAACTCCACCCCTTTTCTCCTAATTTCCACATTCCGAATTTTCTGCATAATATTTACACCACACATTGCCCATAGACAGGACATCTCCACTGCCTCCAGCCTCCTCCTCGCTGCAGCATTTGCAACCCTGCTTCACACCCATATAAGAGGGTTGGTACCACTATACTTTCGTACATTCCTTCTTTGCCCCCATGGATAACGTTTTTTGTCTCCACAGATACCTTAACGCACCACTCACCTTTTTTCCTTCATCAATTCTATGGTTAACCTCATCCTTCATAAACCCATCCGCTGACACGTCAACTCCCAAATATCTGAAAACATTTACTTCTTCCATAATCCCTCTCTCCAATGTGATATCCAATTTTTCTTATTTAAATCGTTTGATACCCTCATCACCTTACTCTTATCTATGTTCACTTTTAACTTTCTACCTTTACACACTCCCAAACTCGTCCACTAACCTTTGCAACTTTTCTTTAGAATCTCCCATAAGCACAGTATCATCAGCAAAAAGTAACTGTCAACTCCCATTTTGCATTTAATTCTCCAAAATTTAATCCCACCCCTCTCCCCAACACCCTAGCATTTACTTCTTTTACAACCCCATCTATAAATATATTAAACAACCATCGTGACATTACACATCCCTGTCTAAGACCTACTTTTACCGGAAGTAATCTCCTCTCTCCTATACACCCTAACCTGAGCCTCACTATCCTCATAAAAACTCTTTACAGCCTTCAGTAACTTACTACCTATTCCATACACTTGCAACATTTGCCACATTGCTCCCCTATCCACTATCATATGCCTTTTCTAAATCCATAAATGCAATAAAAACTTCTACCTTTATCTAAATACTGTTCACATATATGCTTCACTGTAAACACTTGATCTACACATCCCTACCCACTCTAAAGCCTCCTTGCTCATCTGCAATCCTACTCTCTGTCTTACCTCTAATTCTTTCAATAATAACCCTGCCATACACTTTACCTGGTATACTCAGTAAACTTATTCCCCTATAATTTTTACTCTTTTATCCCCCTTCCCTTTATATAAAGGAACTATACATGCTCTCTGCCAATCCCTATGTACCTTCCCCTCTTTCATACATTTATTAAACAAAAATACCAACCACTCCAGCACTATATCCCCCCCTGCTTTTAATATTTCTGTCATGATTCCGTCAATTCCAGCTGATTTACCCTTTCATTCTACGTAATGCCTCACGCACCTCCCCACACTCACATCCTGCTCCTCTTCACTCCTAAACGATGTTGTACCTCCCTGGCCAGTACATGAAATTACCGCCTCCCTTTTTTCATCGACATTTAAAAGTTCCTCAAAATATTCCCGCCATCTACCCAATACCTCCAGCTCCCCATCTACTAACTCCCCTACTCTGTATTTAATTGACAAATCCATTCGTTCCCTAGGCTTTCTTACCTTGTTTATCTCACTCCAAAAAATTTTCTTGTTTTCAGCAAAATTTCTTGACAGAGCCTCTCCCATTCTTTCATCCGCTCTTCTTTTGCACTCTCTCACCACTCTCTTCACCTTTCTTTTACTCTCCATATACTCTGCTCTTCTATTAACACTTCTGTTTTGTAAAAACCTCTCATAAGCTACCTTTTTCTCTTTTATCACACCCTTTACTTCTTCATTCCACCACTCACTCCTCTTTCCTCCTGCACCCACCCTCCTATAGCCACAAACTTCTGCCCCACATTCTAATACTGCATTTTAAAACTATCCCAACTCTCTTCAACCCCCCCACTACTCCTACTTGCACTAGCCCACCTTTCTGCCAATAGTTGCTTATATCTCACCCTAACTTCCTCCTCCCTTAGTTTATACACTTTTACCTCTCTCTTACTTGCTGTTGCCATTTTCTTTTTGTCCCATCTACCTTTTACTCTAACTGTAGCTACAACTAAATAATGATCCGATATATCCGTTGCCCCTCTATAAACATGTACATCCTGAAGTCTACCCATCAACCTTTTATCCACCAATACATAATCTAACAAACTACTTTCATTACGTGCATTATCATACATTGTATACTTATTTATATTCTTTTTCATAAAATATGTATTACTTATTACCAAACCTCTTTCTACACATAGCTCAATTAATGGTTCCCCATTTACATTTACCCCTGGCACCCCAAATTTACCTACTACTCCCTCCACAACATTTTTACCCACTTTAGCATTAAGATCCCCAACCACAATTACTCTCTCACTTGGTTCAAAACTCCCCACACACTCACTCAACATTTCCCAAAATCTCTCTCTCTCTCTCTCTCTCTCTACACTTCTCTCTTCTCCAGGTGCATAAACACTTACTATAACCCACTTTTCACATCCAACCTTTATTTTACTCCACATAATCCTTGAATTAATACATTTATATTCCTTCTTTACCTGCCATAACTGATTATTCAACATTATTGCCACTCCTCCTTTAGCTCTAACTATTTGAAACCCCTGATCTAATCCCATTTATTTCTCCCCACTGAAACTCTCCTACCCCCTTCAGCTTTGTCTCACTTAAAGCCAGGACATCCAGCTTCTTTTCATTCATAACATCTACAATCATCTCTTTCTTATCATTCGCACAACATCCACGCACATTCAAACATCCCACTTTGACGGTTTTCTTCTTTTTAGTAAGCTATACAGGAAAAGGGGTTACTAGCCCATTGTTCCCGGCATTTTAGTTGACTTTTACAACACGCATGGCTTACGGAGGAAAGATTCTTATTCCACTTCCCCATGGATATGAAAGGAAAAGCAATAAGAACAAGAACTATTAAGATAAAATCAAAGAAAACTCAGATGAGTGTGTATACATAAACGTGTACATGTTTGCGTAGTGTGACCTAAGTGTAAGTAGAAGTAGCAAGACGTACATGAAATCTTGCATGTTTATGAGACAGAAAAAAGACACCAGCACATCTACCATCATGTAAAACAGTTTCAGGTTTCTGTTTCACAGTCACCTGGCAGGATGGTAGTACCTCCCTGGGTGGTTGCTGTCTACCAACCTACTACCAATTACCAACATACATTTACAGAACAATAAATTCTAATATAAATCCCGACCTGAAACACTTTGACAGTTAGAATAGGATTTGGACACAATACTAGGCACAAAAACCTCTTGACATTTCCCATGTCAGGCTAAATCTTAAAAATTGTATATAAAAGGGCCCAAAATCTGTAACTACCAGAAATCTCCAGAATCACTGGTTCAGCTAGCATTTTTAAAACTACAGTTAAAAGAGTAAGATGGAGAGCAAGGTAGCAGATGAACAAGGAGGTTTAGGAAGGGTAGGGGGTAGGTAGACCAAATGTTTGCAGTGAAACATAAGTGAACAGTATTTAGATAAGGGTAAAGAGGTTTTTGTGGCATTTATAGATTTGGAAAAGGCATATGATAGGGTGGATAGGGATGCAATGTGGCAGATGTTGCAAATGTATGGAATAGGAGGTAGGTTATTGAAAGCAGTGAAGAGTATGAGGATAGCAAGGTTCAGGTTAGAGTATGTAGGCAAGAGGGAGATTATTTCCCAGTAAAAATAGGCCTTAGGCAAGGATGCATGATGTCACCTTGGTTGTTCAATATATTTATAGATGGAGTTGTAAGAGAAGTGAATGCTCAGGTGTTGGAAAGAGGTGTGGGGTTAAAAGATAAAGAATAATGCAAATTGGGAGTTGTCACAGTTGCTCTTTGCTGATAACACTGCTTTCAGGAGATTCTGAAGAGAAGTTGCAGAGATTGGTTGATGAGTTTGGAAATTAAAAGTGAATATAGGAAAGAGTAGGGTGACTAGGATAGCAAAAAAAATAGGTAACGGAAGATTGGATATCAGATTGGAGGGAGAGAGTATGAAGGAGGAGAATGTATTCAGATATTTGGGAGTCAGCAGATGGGTCTATGAAAGATGAGGTGAATCATAGCATTGAAGAGGGGAAAAAGGCAAGTGGTGCACTCGTCTGTGAAGACAAACTATCCATGAAAGCAAAGAGGGGAATGTATGAGATTATAGTTATACCAATGCTCTTATATGGGTGCGAGGCATGGGTGGTGAATGTTGCAACGAGGAGAAGGCTGGAGGCAGTGGAGATGTCATGTCTGAGGGCAATGTGTGGTGTGAATATAATGCAGAGAATCCGTAGTTTGGAGATTAGGAGGAGGTGTGGGATTACCAAAACTATTATCCAGAGGGCTGAGGGGTTACTGAGATGGTTTGCACATGTAGAGGTTGGAACGAAATAGAATGACTTCAAGAGTGTATAAATCTGTAGTGGAGGGAAGGTGGGGTAGGGGTCGGCCTAGGAAAGGGGTAAAGGAGGTTTAGTGTGCGAGGGGCTTTGACTTGCAGCAAGCGTGCATGAGCGTGTTAGATAGGAACAAATGGAGAAATAGTTTTTAGGACTTTACGTGCTGTTGGAGTGTAAACAAGGTAACATTTATTAAGGGATTCAGGTAAACTGGCAGGCCGGACTCAAGTCCTGAAGATGGAAAGTACAGTGGACCCCCGGTTTACGTACTGCTCCAAACTCGAACAATTATGTAAGTGTATTTTTGTAAACGTATTTTTGGGGGTCTAAAAGAACTAATCTAATTTACTTTATTCCTTATGGGAACAAATTCGTTTGGTAATGGCACTTGAACAGCATTCTGGAACGAATTAATTATGTAAACCGGGGGTCCACTGTACAGTGCGGGCACTCTGAAGGAGGGGTGTTCAAGAGAACAAACAAAACGCTCCTCATCAAACCTAACGAGTCTGATAAGGTCAAAAAAACTGTACTATGAGAACAGATTACATAACTTAAAAGGTGATATAAAAAAGACCTGGAAAACCCTATCTGAAATTCTAGGAACAAAAAAAATATCCACAAACAGAACAATCAAACTAACAAAACCAGATGAACCCCTACTCCCACCTATTGAAACAGCAAACAAACTCAATGATTTCTTCACCATAGGTAAAAAGCTGGCAAGCAAAATCCCAAGTTCTAATACTCCACCTAACGACTATCTCACTGGTACTTATCCGAACACACTATTCCTAGCCCCAACCAACCCAATAGAAGTTTCACTTATAATCAACACATTAAAAAACAAAGCAGGTGACCTAAATAACTTACCACCTTATATATACAAAAAAGCCTCTCAAGTTCTCTCACCAATTATTGCAACACTTTTTAACAAATCCATTGAATCCTTTTACCTTCCCATCAATACTCAAAATAGGGGGGCACCCCAATACATAAGGGAGGAGATCAAGCAGACCTGAATAACAAAGGGCCCGATATCAAACCCCTTTTTTCAAAAAAAACTTTGAAAAATTAATTCATAGACAAATATTTTCCCTTTTCCTCACCAACAACGTACTCAACCCACTGTCAATTTTGGGTTCAGGCCTAATAAAAAAAACAAATGATGCCATTATAACGTTAGAAATAATTTAACCGCCCTTGAGAAAAAAAAAAACCCCGTGGGGAAAAATTTATTGATTTACGTAAAGCTTTTTTAAAAGTTGACCCAAAGATATGTTAACTTAAAATTATCGCACTATGGTATAAGAGGACACTCCCCTTTAAAATACCTAAAAACATACCTTAGCAACAGAAACCAATATGTGTAAAAATGGAGCTAGCTCCACCCGCAAACTATTACCGTAGGGGGCCCACAGGAAGTGTTCTTGGCCCCCTCCTTTCTCATTTACATTAACCTACCAAATGCATCTCAACTACTCAAACCCATACTTTTTGGGGGATAAATCTACGAATCTTTTCCCCCCAAGCCCAGACAACTAGCCAACACTGCAAATACTGAATTGCAGAAAAAAATCTACCTGGATATGACCAACAAACTTACTCTCAATATTGATAAAACCC
>WNWK01025639.1:0-28337 GCA_009830355.1 Cherax destructor
TATACTCACAAGGTACAGAGTACTATACTTACAAGGTACAGAGTACTATACTCACAAGGTACAGAGTACTATACTCACAATTCCAAACTGGTCCAATACTTTAGAACCCAGCCACGCTAAGCATAGATCCCAACATTCAAGAAGGTGGTTGAGTTTTGTTGCATCGACGAATGAAAGAGTTTAGAACGTTTAGACTTCACATAACATATTTGCAAACACTGATCTCTGGCCGACGAGCGCCAATGTATTGGACCAGTGAAGATTGGTGTGTACAGTAATGTGAACCTTGACCTCAGGTTCGTAGGTCTGAGTCACCTTCGCCAGAGATTAGTGTTTGTAAATATTTTCAAACATTAATGCAAGCCGTAGGTTGTTAAATTCTTAAAAACCACTTGATTATTATTATGTGTACTGTTTGTGCTTACCACAACGACATTACGTTCTCGCGTCATGTCCAGTGTATGTGTGGTGTGTACTCACCTAGTTGTGGTTGCAAGGGTCGAGTCACAGCTCCTGGCCCGCCTCTTCACAGGCTGCTACTCGGTCACTCTACCCGCTCCATGAGTTTTATCATACCTCTCCTTAAAGCTATGTATGGATCCTGCCTCCACTACATCACTTCCCAGACTATTCCACTTCCTGACAACTCTGTGACTGAAGAAATACTTCCTAACATCCCTGTGGTTTATCTGAGTCTTCAACTTCCAACTGTAACCCCTTGTTGCTATGCCCCATCTCTGGAACATTCTGTCTCTGTCCACCTTGTCGATTCCTCTCAGTATTTTATATGACGTTATCATATCCCTCTATCTCTCCTGTCTTCCAGTGTTGTCAGGTCGATTTTCCGTAACCTCTCCTCGTAGGACATACCCTTAGCTCCGGGACTAGTCTTGTTTCCTTACATGCTTGGCTAGGTGAGGGTTCCAAACTGGCGCTGCATAGTCCAGTATGGGCTTAACGTACACAGTGTACAGGGTCCTGAATGACTCCTTATTAAGATGTCGGAATACTGTTCTTAGGTTTGCCAGGCGTCCGTATGCTGCAGCATTTATTTGGTTGAGTGCGCCTCAGGAGATGTGCCCGGTGTTATACTCACCCCAAGATCCTTTTCCTTGAGTGAAGTTTGCAAGCTCTGGCCCCCTAGACTGTACTCCGTCTGTGGTCTTCTTTGCCCTTTCCCAATCTTCATGACTTTGCACTTGGAGGGGTTGAATTCCAGGAGCCAGTTGCTGGACCAGGCTTGCAGCCTGTCCAGATCCCTCTGTAGTTCTGCCTGGTCCTCGTCCGATTGAATTCTTCTCATCAACTTCACATCATCTGCAAACAGGGACACTTTGGAGTCTATTCCTTCCGTCAAGTCGTTCACAAATACCTGAAACAGCACCGGTCCTGTGGCACCCCGCTCGTTACAAGCGCCCACTCTGACACCTCGCCAAGTAACATGACTCGCTTTTGTCTTCCTAACAGTTATTCCCTGATCCATTGCAGTGCCTTCCCTGTTATTCCTGCCTGGTCCTCCAGCTTTTGCACTAACCTCTTGTGTGGAACTGTGTCAAACGCCTTCTTACAGTCCAAGAAAATGCACTCTACCCACCCCTCTCTCTCTTGTCTTAATGCCGTCACCCTGTCATAGAACTCCAGTAGGTTTGTGATGCAGGATTTCCCATCCCTGAAACCATGCTGGCTGTCGTAGATAAGCTCGTTTCTTTCTAGGTGCTCCACCACTCTTCTCCTGATAATCTTCTCCATGACCTTGCATACTATACATGTCAGTGACACTGGTCTGTAGTTTAGTGCTTCGTGTCTGTCTTCTTTTTTAAAAATTGGGACTACATTTGCTCTCTTCCATACCTCAGGTAGTCGCCCTGTTTCGATAGATGTGTTGAAGATTGTTGTTAGTGGTACACATAGGGCCTCTGCTTCCTCTCTCAGGACCCATGGATAAATGTTATCCGGCCCCATCTCCTTTGAAGTATCTAGCTCGTTTAGCAGCCTCTTCACTTCCTCCTCAGTTGTATGTATTGTGTCCAACACTTGATGGCGTACCAAACCTCTCCGCTTTTTGGAAGCTCTTCTATCTCCTCTGTGAACACTTCTTTGAATCTCATGTTGAGCTCCTCACACACTTCGCGGTCATTTCTTGTGACCTCCCCTCCTTCCTTCCTCAGCCTGATCACCTGATCCTTGACTGTTGTTCTCCTCCTGATGTGGCTGTACAGCAGCTTTGGGTCAGATTTGGCTTTCGCTACTATGTCATTCTCGTATTGTCTTTGGGCCTCCTTTCTTACCTGTGCATATTCATTTCTGGCTCTACGACTGCTCTCCTTATTCTCCTGGGTCCTTTGCCTTCTGTACTTCTTCCATTCTCTAGCACACTTGGTTTTGGCTTCCCTGCACCTTTGGGTGAACCACGGGCTCATCCTGGCTTTTTCGTTATTCCTGTTACCCTTGGGTACAAACCTCTCCTCAGCTTCCTTGCATATTTTTGTCATATATTCCATCATCTCGTTTACTGACTTCCCTGCCAGTTCTCTGTCCCACTGAACTCTGTGCAGGAAGTTCTTCATGCCTACGTAGTCTTCTTTCTTGTAGTTTGGCTTCGTTCGTCTGGCCCTTCCTGCTTTCCCCTCACTTGTAGCTCTACTATGTGTGTGTGTGTGTGTGTGTGTGTGTGTGTGTGTGTGTGTTTTGTGTGTGTGTACTCACCTATTTGTGGTTGCAGGGATCGAGACTCAGCTCCTGGCCCCGCCTCTTCACTGATCGCTACTAGGTCCTCTCTCTCTCTGCTCCATGAGATGTATCATACCTCGTCTTAAAGCTATGTATGGTTCCTGCCTCCACTACATCACTTGCCAGACTATTCCACTTCCTGACAACTCTGTGACTAAATAAATATTTCCTAACATCCCTTTGACTCATCTGAGTCTTCAACTTGAAATTGTGACCCTTTGTTTCTGTGTCCCATCTCTGGAACATCCTGTGTGTGTGTTTGTGTGTGTGTGTGTGAGGTCACCTCTTTTTATTCACCTATTTGAGGTTTCGGGGGTCGTGACATAGCTCCGGGCCCCGCCTCTTCACTGATTGCGACTAGGTCCTCGCTCTCCCTGCTCCATGAGCTATAACTAAAGAAATACTTCCTAACATCTCTTTGACTCATCTGAGTCTTCAACTTCAAATTGTGACCCTTTGTTTCTGTGTCCCATCTATGGAACATCTTGCCAATGTCCACCTTGTCAATTTCTCGCAGTATTTTGTATGTCGTTATCATGTCTTCCCTCACCCTCCTCTCCTCCAATGTCGTCAGGCCGATTTACCTTAACCTTTTTTCGGACAATCCACTTAGCTCTGGGACTAGCCTTGTTGCAAACTTTTGCATTTTCTCCAATTTCTTGATATGCTTGACTAGGTGTGGGTTCCAAACTGGTGCTGCATACCTCAGTATGGGCCTGACGTACACGGTGTACAGAGTCTTGAACGATTCTTTACTGAGGTATCGGAACGCTATTCACAGGTTTGTCAGGTGCCCATATGCTGCAGTACTTATCTGGTTGATGTGCGCCTCAGGAGATGTGCTCGGTATTATACTCTCCCTAAGATCCTTTTCCTTGAGTGAGGTTTGCAGTCTTTGGCCACCTATCCTATAGTCTATCTGTGGTCTTCTTTGCCCTCTCCCAATCTTCATGACTTTGCATTTGGCGAGGTTAAATTAGAGAAGAAAGTTGCTGGACCAAGCTTCCAGGATGTCCAGGCCTCTTTGTAGTCCTGCCTGATCCTCATCCGATTTAATTCTCCTCATTAACTTCACATCATCTGCAAACAGGGACAATTCTGAGTCTATCCCTTCCGTCATGTTATTCACATAAACCAAAAATAGCACTGATCTTAGGACTAACCCCTGTGGAACCCCACTCGTCATGGGTGCCCACTCTGATATCTCGTAACATACCATGACTTGCCATCCATCTCCCCCCTCCCCAACAGTCGCTGTATGATCCCTTCTGGTGGCCCGGTGGTCTGGTGGCTTGAGCTCTCGCTTCACACACGGAGGGCCCGGGTTCGATTCCCGGCGGGTGGAAACATTTCGACGTGTTTCCTTACACCTGTTGTCATGTTCACCTAGCAGCAAATAGTTACCTGGGTTGTTAGTCGACTGGTGTGGGTCGCATCCTGGGGGACAAGATTAAGGACCCCAATGGAAATAAGACAGACAGTCCTCGATGACGCACTGACTTTCTTGGGTTATCCTGGGTGGCTAACCCTCCGGGGTTAAAAATCCGAAGAAATCTTATCTTATCTTATCTTAGCGCTTCCCCATGATAAATTTTATTAAATTCTCCATGACTTTGCATACTATACATATCAGTGACACTGGTGTGTAGTTTAATGCTGCGTGTTTGTCTCCTTAAAAATTGGGACTACATTTTTTTGTCTCTCAGGACCCACAGAGAGACGTCGTCTGGTCCCACTGCCTTTGAGATATGTAGTTCACTCTGCAGCCTCGTGCCTCCTCCTCGGTTGTGTGTATTGTGTCCAGCAGTTGTTGATGTTTCCCACTATTCCGGATTTCTGGAGCCCTTTCAGTCTCCACTGAAAACACTTCCTTAAATCTCATGTTGAGCTCTTTCACATACTCCGTCGTGTCTTGAGATCTCCCTTCTTCTTTCCTCAGTTTGATTACCTGGTCCTTGACTGTTGTTTTCTCCTGATGTGGCTGGTCCTTGACTGTTGTTTTCTCCTGATGTGGCTGGTCCTTGACTGTTGTTTTCTCCTGATGTGGCTGTACAACAGATTTGGGTCAGACTTGCTTTCAATGCTATGTCATTTTCATATTTCCACTGGGCCTCCTTCCTTATCTGTGCATATTCGTTTTGGCTTTTCGACTAATCCCCATATTTTCCTTGGTACTATGTCTTCTATACTTTTTCCATTCTCTAGCACCCTTGCTTTTGGTCTCTTTACACCTTCGGGTGAACCAAGGGCTCGTTCTGGACATTAAATTATTTCTGTTGTCATTGGATACGAACCTCTCCCCTGCCTTCTTGCATTTCGTTTTCAGGTATTACATGTTTTCACTTACTGATGTCCCCACCAGTTCTCTTTCCCAGTTAACCTCATGCACGAAATTCGTCATGCGTGTGTAGTCCCTTCTTTTGTTGTTTGGCTTCTCCCGTCCTTCTCTTCCTGTTTCCCTCTCCACTTGTAACTCTACTGTGTATTCAAAGCTCAGGACCACATGATCACTAGCTCCAAGGGGCCTTTCATATATGATGTCCTCAATGTCTGAACTACTCAAGGTGAATATTAAGTCCAGTCTTGCTGGCTCATCCTCTCCTCTCTGTCTGATAGTGTGTGTGGATGTGGGTGTTTAACGAAATCCCAGTGAAATTTAATGATAAATATAATCTTTTATACTTGCACATGCTCTCTCTTATATAATTTTAATTTTATTTTATTAGCTATGCGTTTTGCGCTGATGGAGGCCAAGGTGGCTCTTGCTAAGCTGCTGATTGCAGCAGAAATACACCTTGACAAAAACCACAAGGAGCTGAAGTTGGATAAATCTTCGTTCCTTTTGAGACCAGATGAAGGCGTCAATCTTGTAATAACGCCAATCACCAGTAACACATATGGCTAAAATTAACCCACAACAATATGAATCCTAACATTAATAGACGACGATAAATACTCTATTTTTGTCGTTATGTTTTGCTTCACTATTTGTACATTGCTATATCCTTTTTCTAAACTATTAATGTGTTTAAATAAATTGTATGGAATATTTGTAACAACTTTATAATGCTTTTCCTTTACCAAATTTTCTTTACACACACAGGTGTAGACAAGTACATACAAAAATCAATGTTACAAACTAGCAATACCACGGTAGATAGTAAACAAGGGGATGCCCCGAGAAATATTGAAGATAAATTACCAGAAACAACTGATGAAGGCTCCATTGTTAGTACTAGTGCTGAAGATAGAAATAAGACAGGAATACACGCACCAGTAGGGAATACAATAGGGAACACAGTCACAAAAAAAAAACAGGGCAAACGGAAACCAGGCCAATGCAAATATTATGCACTTGGTTTCTGCAGGCATGGAGTATCTGGGAAAACAGATGGGACATGCAATTATGACCACCCCAGAAAATGCCGTGCCCATATGACAACAGGAAAATGCAACCTCCCTTCCTGTAAGCTTTTCCACCCTGAAATGTGCCACTCATCAGTTCAGGAGAGACAGTGCTATAACTTATATTGCCAGGCATACCACCTAAAGGGTACAAGACGACACAGAACATCCAGACCATTGCAAAACCTGGGTAGCCACAGCCACTCCAGAGAGAGAGGTTTTTTTTAGCGCCAGGAAGGAAAAAAAGCTGGAAGGAAATGACAGAAATCGTACACCAACTGCAATAATTTCTGGAGTGGAACCACAGTCAATGGCCTCCATTCCAGAACAACAGATATTAGTGTCAGGAAAAAAAGCTTCCCCCCCATACCAACAATACCACCAATCCAACGACATTCATCTTTGCAAATATACAGGGTCTAAAGCCAGCGACGAACAACAAGGTACCTTACATTCGTGGACTGCTTACAGAGTCAAATGCTATGTTTGCAGCTTTCACAGAGACCCACATAAGAGATCACTTGGACAATGAAATATGGATCCAGGGCTACAACCTATACAGATGTGATAGAGAGTGAACAGGCAAAAAGGGAGGAGGGGTTGGCCTGTATATCAGAGAGTCCCTTATATGTTCAGAACTACTAAATTCCTCAAATGATGTAGTTGAAATTTTAGCAGTAAAGATCGAGAATCAAAACCTGGTCATCGTGGTTGTATACAAGCCTAAAGATGCGACGTCCCAACAATTCCAGGAACAGCTTCTGAAAATTGACCACTGTCTGGATAACCTTCCAGCTCCTGCCCCCAACATCTTGCTACTGGGGGATTTCAACCTAAGGCACCTAAAATGGAGGAATATTGCAAACAATGTGGTAGCAGAGATAACACCAGGAGGCAGCTCAGATGAAAACTCGCACACACACAAGATTTTAAATCTCTGCACCAAACTCACCTTAAACCAGCAAATAGTAGAGCCTACAAGATTGGTGAATACGCTGGGCCTCATCTTCACTAACAATGATGATCTTATACGAAATGTCATCATATCAAAAACAATATACTCAGATCACAACATAATAGAGGTCCAGACATGCATGCGGGGAGCCCCAGATCAACAAAATGTGATCAGTCGCGAGGGAGCCTTCTCCAATTTCAACTTCAATAACAAAAACATAAGGTGGGACCAAGTAAACCAAGTCCTAAATGATATAAACTGGGAAGATAGCCTAAGCATCACGGATCCTAACCTATGTCTAGAACAAATTAACTCGGTGGAACTTGAGGTTTGCTCAAGGCAAATTCCCATAGGAAAAGGAGTAGAAGATGTAAACTAGAAATAGAGAGGCGCTCCCTATACAGGCGAAGGCAAAGAATAACAGAGCGGCTACAAGAGGCCAATATGTCTGAAATACGTAGGGAGGCACTGGTCAGCGAAATAGCAAATATCGAATTAAAACTAAAGGAATCTTACAGGACTCAAGAAACGTGGGAAGAACTAAAAGCCATAAATGAAATTGAAAGAAACCCAAAGTATTTCTTTTCATTTTCCAAATCAAAGTCCAGAACAACATCCAGTATTGGGCCCCTACTTAAACGGGATGGGTCCTACACAAATGACAGCAAGGAAATGAGTGAGTTACTAAAGTCCCAGTATGACTCAGTTTTTAGTGAGCCCTTAGCCAGACTGAAAGTCGAAGACCTAAATGAATTTTTCATGAGAGTGCCACAGAACTTGGTAGACGAAAGCCTATCTGACATTACCCTGACGCCACATGACTTCGAAAAGGCGATAAATAACATGCCAATGCACTCCGCTCCAGGCCCAGACTCATGGAACTTCGTGTTCATCAATAACACGTGCTTTTAACATCCTATGGAGAGGGAGCATAGACTCTGGGGTCGTCCCGCAGTTACTAAAAACAACAGACATAGCCCCACTCCACAAAGGGGGAAGTAAATCAATAGCAAAGAACTACAGACCAATAGCGCTAACGTCCCATATAAAACTCTTTGAAAGGGTTCTAAGAAGCAAGATCGCCACTCATCTAGATAACCATCAATTACACAACCCAGGGCAGCATGGGTTTAGAGCAGGTCGCTCCTGTCTCTCCCAACTACTGGACCACTACGCCAAGGTCCTGGATGCTCTAGAAGACAAACAGAATGCAGATGTTATATACACAGACTTTGCAAAAGCCTTTGACAAGTGTGACCATGGTGTGATAGCACACAAAATGCGTGATAAAGAAATGACAGGAAAAGTTGGTAGATGGATCTACAATTTCCTAACAAGTAGAACACAAAGAGTAGTAGTCAAAAGAGTAAAGTCTGAGGCAACTACGGTGAAAAGCTCTGTTCTACAAGGCACAGTACTCACTCCCATCCTGTTCCTCATCCTCATATCAGACATTGACAGGGATATAAGCCACAGTGCCGTGTCTTCCTTTGCAGATGACACCCGAATCTGCATAACAGTGTCCACCTTTGAAGACACTGCAAGACTCCAATCAGACATCAACAAAATCTTTAAATGGGCTGCAGAAAACAATATGAAGTTCAATGATGAGAAACTTCAATTACTCCGATATGGAAAACGTGAGGAAATTAAAATCTCATCGGAGTATAAAACAAATTCCAACCACATAATAGAGCGAAAAACTAATGTCAAAGACCTGGGAGTGATCATGACAGAGAATCTCACCTTCAAGGACCATAACACTGTAGCAATCGCATCTGCTCGAAAAATGACAGGATGGATAATGAGAACCTTCAAAGCCAGGGATGCCAAGCCCTTGTTGACACTTTTCAGGTTGCTTGTTCTATCTATCCTGGAATATTGCTGCACCTTTCAAGGCAGGTGAAATTGCTGACCTAGAAAATGTACAGCGAACCTTCATGGCACGCATAACTGCTTTGTTAACAAGGATGCACGGTGAAGCCCATGGACTAGATGACTCCTCCACTAACCCATGCTCTAACAGAAATTCTACCTCCTGTTGAAGTAGCCTCTGATTTTTTAGGATTAGCTCTGTAGGGGGAGAGTTTAATAGGCTTAGAGTTTCCAACATTTACGTCATGATACCCTAGAGTACATTTTTTCGGCACATCCGAAAAAAATATCAGGATAAGACTGTAAGAGAGCAGTTAAACTAGTTACTTGATTCTTATACAGCCCCAACATTAAAGGGTTAGGGTCCTTGAGGAGGACCGAATTGGGAAGCTTTACATTGATCTCAGAGTGCAAAGAGTCAGGGTCATCAGAGGCAGAGGACAGAGTCATTACTGGGACTTTATCTGGTGTATTAAAGGCTTTAATTTGATTAATGTGGTTGGTTTTAGTTTTTGAGGTCTTGTCAAGGGAAGATACCACATAATTTACATCAGATAATTTACTTACAATTTGCATGGGTCCCGTAAATCTAGCTTTCAAGGTGTGGACAGGTATAGGCTCCTGTACCAACACCTTATCTCCTGGATGGAAGGAGCGAAACTTTGAATTTCTGTCATATCTCTGTTTCATCGTATTCTGAGCTGCCCTTATATTAGCCTTAGCCAACTGACGTGCCACCTGCAGCCTTGAAGAAAGGTTGTTGAGGGTTGTGGTGGCGTCTTCTCCCATCCTTCCTTACTTGAGCACCCGTAGAGGACCTCGTACATTGTGCCCAAAAATCAGCTCAAATAGACTGTACCCTGTAGACTCTTGCACCGTTTCTCTCATTGCAAACAGCAACAGAAGAAGTGAATCATCCCAGTCTGTAGGAAAATGCATGCAAAAAGTTCTCATCATTGTTTTTTAACGTCTGATGGAATCTTTCCAAGGCGCATTGGGACTGAGGATGATAGGCAGTGGATAGGTTATGAACTATTCCCAGCCTAGTTAATGCTTCCCTAAATGCTTTGGCAGTGAAACTAGTGCCTTGATCACTTTGAATAGACTTAGGAATTCCAAAGTAAGAGATAAACTTAGTTAAGGCTTTAAGAATTGTTTTGGTGTTGATACTGCACATAGGAACTGCCTCTGGGTATCTGGTTATTCTATCCATGGTTGTGAATAAGTATTGATTTCCAGACTTAGCCTTAGGTAGTGGACCTACACAATCTATTATTAATTCTGAAAAAGGTTCTCCATTAGCAGAAATGGGATGGAGAGGTGCAGGTTTAATGGGGTGTCCAGGTTTCCCTACCTGCTGACATTCTGGACAACAGCGAATATGATTCTTTACATCTTGCCTTAACTTTGGCCAAAAGAATTCTTTTAATATTCTATACATAGTTTTGGTAACTATTAATCTATCTGTCTGCTGTCTTCCCTCCACCTCCTTATCAGTTTCAGTGCAGACAAAGTAACCGTTTTTAAGTTGACATTTGACTGGGTGATCTGAAGTGGATTTACCCATGGCTGCCTTAAAAGCGAAGTTCAATGAGGAGTTTTTTCGTTTTTCTTCCCGAAAGGACAGTCCCTCATGCATGGAAACAGAGACATTTGGCAATCCTGCAACTCTGGAATAGGAAGGCTTGATCTGGGTCTGTTCACTAAATTTACGAGGCTCTGGCCAGTTTTCCTTGCAAAACAAATTGGTTAGTCCGAGATCAGAGTCGTCTAAGGACCAGTTAACATTCTTATCAGACATCCCTTTGGATTTTGCCCGAGTTATGGCCAACATATTGGAAAAATTTATCATTATTGGTTCAGTACATTTAGTAGACTCAATGTTATTACCCAGTAATAACATCGCATCTTTCATGGAGAATCTGCACATATATTTTATGGAAAGGGACAGAAAATACTGCTCCTCCAAAAGCTTTTAACAGAACTGAGGACTGCAAAGAGGTTTGTTCAGAAAGGGGAAGTACTCCCTCTCTTATAAGTGAGCAATATGCTCCAGTATCCCCGAGGCCGGCCGCGCGGGTGCCGGCATACATCACTCCTCCCTAACGGCCAGCTGGCGCCTCCCAGACCACTGCAGCATCCTCCAGGCAGAACTCCACGTCATCCAGAGGGCCCTACAACATGTGCTCCTAGAACACCGCCAACTTCCAGTCATCCACGTCGACTCCAGGGCGGCAATATAGGTCGTCATGCATAGGGAGCCCAGGGATAACATCCGGCTCCTCACCACCATCAGGAGAGACCTACACTCACTTGACGAGCAGGGCTGGCAAGCGACAATCAACTGGATACCAAGCCACATCGACCTTGCTGGGAATGATGCGGCAGATAGGGCGGCTAAGTCAGCCACACTTGAGGCCCAACCAGCAACTGCAATCGCCATTAGCCACAGGCAGGTACACCTGGGAGCAGCCTCGGCAGCCAGACGCCCGCTGCAAGCACCGGGCGCATCTCGGAGCCGGCTCTTGTATGACAGAGTGACACGCAGGAAGCCCCCACCAATCATGAGGAAACTGAACAGGGAGCTGCAAGTGAGTGTCCACCGCCTGCACCTCGGCTACCCTACTTCCAAGCGCCTCATCGAACGCGTGAGGGAGGAGCTTTTCTGTCACTGTGACCGGATGGTTACAAAGCCTCTAGTTCACTACATGCTCGACTGTCCAGCGACGACGCCCATCCACCACAGGCATTTCCCGATGGCACCTGGGGATCTGACCCGAGAGGACAAGGCAGCCCAGTTGGTGTACCTGGCCACCCACGACTTGGAGACACTGCTCCCAGTTCTGGCCACCCACCCGCCCCCTCAATGACGATGACGACAGGGAGAACACCTCGAAGACGACGCAAGGAGAACCCTGATGATGGCCAGCACTACTCACTACAGCTATACTTTCTCTCACTTCCTTCTTTCTTATCCCACCATCCTTCTTCTTCCCATCCGCTTAAAAAAAAAATAAAAAAAAAAAAGCCCAATAGGAGCCTATGTAGATAGAACCACAGCCTGATGCCTAGCTTCCACCCATGTCAAGACACGACTGCTGGGACTACACGAGTCCGAAGTCCCAAGATCTGCTGATGAAGACCCAAGAGGACGCCTGCTGATGAAGATGCGACGCCAGAAGACACTCCCCACCGTGGGGAGTCATCGCAAGAGAGAAGAAAAAGTCACCCTCCACCCGGGGGGCCCCACGAAAGAAGACAGAAGAAAGAAGAAGATGACCGATACCCAGGGGGCCGATGCCGGGTCACCATTTGGAAAAGACCTGGGCCGGCAGTACCGCCGAACCTACAACAACAACAACAAGTATCCCTAAAGGTTCTAACTTCCATTTTCTCTGAATGTTTCTGAAGGGATATGTGACAAGTGTTATAGTAGGGGGCCATCCCCTTCTCTACTTCTTTCAGAGTCATATTACTAGGGACATAATAAATTTTCCCTAATGGTTGGGGCTTATTTGGGCAATTGGGTAGCATACCACCTCAGCTTTAACTTTGGCTCCTCGCTGATTTTGTGGCTTACGCCACTCTGGATACTGCCGCCTCGAATCATCATGTTGAGTAGTTTGAGGTCGCTCACCAGGTTGACCATGAGTGAAGTAACGCTGCTCACCAGGTGATTTAGTTGGCTGCCGACGAGATTCACCTTCATCTTGACATTTCGTTCTCCACTCAGGAACTCTTCTTTGATGATATCTGCTCATACCAGGCTGTTGAGGGAAGAGATAAGACCGCTCGGACAAGGAGCGGTTAGTTTCAAAAGTATCACCCAACCTGGCTGCTTCCAATGCAGTAGCCAATGAACGATCTTGAAGAAAGATTCGAACCTCTGGGCTAACAGACTCCAGCAGGTTGTCCACCAAGATGAGCTGCACCAGATTATCAAAATCAACGACACCACTTGCCTTGTACCGCTTTGAAAAAGCCCTGGTCTGCTGTCTTACAAAATCAACATAAGACTGACCCAGCTGCCGTTTGCCTAGTTTTTAATTCTTTCCTATACTTGGCAGGAATACATTGATACGCCCCAAGAACAGTGGTTTTCACAATGCGATAGTTAACAAAGTCATCATTACTCAGAATTGACATAAACTCCTGTGCTTTACCGAACAACGCAGTATGCACCAAAACTGCCCAATGAACCTCAGGCAACCCTAAAGCTCGAGCCTGGTTTTCAAATGCTTCGAAAAACTGTTCAGGTTCTGCTTCAACAAAACGAGGAACAAACTATACTGCCCTTTGCAAACTGAAGTTATCTACATTCTGATTGAATTGCCTCCTCTCCTCTCTATCAAACTCCTTCTTTAGCAAATGCCGCTGTTCTTTAGTTTGTTCAAGATTGAGTCTGGCTAACTCAAGCGCCAATGAAGCGGACTCGCCTGTAGATAAACCCACACCTGTGACATCACGAGACTGCTGGTTTGCTCAGGAGTTTTGTCTTTCCCATTACTTTGCAAATACCTTAATGGTGACCTACGATTAACAGCTCCTGTAGAGGGAGAAACGTTAGTCTGATATGCCATAGTTTCAGTTTGTAGTTTACTCCTTATAATATCACGCAGCTGTGAAGCCATGATTGTGCATTGATAGTCAATACCAATAGAACGAGCAATTTGCCAACAACACTGTAGAGCGAATTTGGGCAAGTTTAGGAGAGTGAACTCAGACACTAATCGCCTGACTCTGATAGGTGGCACTAACCCCAACGTAACATGCTGTTTGCAACACGCTCAAGCTGCTATGCACGGTACGACTGCAAAATACTCACACGATAGCTAGGCTGACATGCAATAACAAAGCCAATACGCACGCACAATAGCAAGGCTGACACACAATTGCAGAATACTCACACAATAGCAAGGCTGACCATAGCGAAGCAAATGCAAAGATGACACACAAAATTCGTGAAGCGTTGGCAAAGTGTAAGCAATGCCAGATAGCAAGCTATCTAAATGATACAAGACTAGCTCCTGCTCCAACTTCAACTCTAGGCTCAACTCCTGCTCTAAGTCCAGCTCCAGCTTCAGCTCTCGGACAGGCTACCTATATTGCAACTTCAGGTTCTAAGGCCTGTTATCCTGAGTGTAAAAGGGAGCTTGGAGCAAAGAAACACAGTAGAAAATGCTTTGAATTGTATTTTTCCTTCACCAAGCAATTATATATAGTTCTGAGTTTTGTATTTTCCTTCACCAAGTATTTATATCTTTATACAATTATGTACACTATATACAATAGAGTAGTATTAGTGCACGCCATGGTAGTCAAGGCAAAACAACAGCCAAGAGATAGAGACAACCGTACAACAACCAGCTCAGTGTGGGAATGACAATGGCAAACATGTTTAGTGGAATCCACGTCACCTTTCCCATTGTCAGACCCACATTATGATTGGCTGAACCAAGTTGTTGATCTGGTGATGGGGCCCCAATCACCAAATCCTTAACAAGATGGTTTGCTGGTTGGTGAGGCAGCCTATGTGGGTATGTTTAACATGCTCTGAATAAGGTGACGTACTCTTTGCATGCAACACCCATGGACTAGATAACTCTTCCACTAATCTGTGTTCTAACAGAAATGCTACCTCGTGTTGAAGTAGCCTCTGTTTTTTCAGGATTAGCTCTGTAGGGGGAGAGTTTAATAGGTTTAGAGTTTCCAACATCTACATCATGATAGCTTAGTGTACATTTTTTCGGGACATCCGAATATGTCATGGTAAGATTGTAAGACTGCAGTTAGACTTGTTACTTGATTCTTAGACAGCCGCACCATTAAAGGGCTAGGGTCCTTGAGGAGGACAGAATTGGGAAGCTTTACTTAAGTTTTTGGGAATAGTGTGCAAGAAGTCATGGTCGTCTACAGAGGCAGAGGACAGAGTCATTACCTGGACTTAATTTGGAGATTAAATGCTTTAATCTGATTTATGTGGTATGTTTTACTCTTTGAGGACTTATCAAGGGGAGCTACCACATAATTATTTACATCAGATAATTTACTTACAAACCATACCACGGGTGGGGTTCGAACCCGCGGTTAGAGAGTCTCAGTTTACTTACAATTTGCATAGATCCCGTAAATCTAGCTTTTTAAGGTGTGACCAGGTATGGGTTCGTGCACCAACACCTTGTCTCCTGGACTGAAGGAGCGAAACTTTGGATCGAGGTGTGGCTGACCAACAGGAAGCAGTGTGTAAAATAGGGTGAAATCTGAGTGGAGTTCTGTAACAAGTGGCGTTCCACTGGTATCAGTTTTAGGACCATTGCTGTTCATAATATACATTAATGACCTTGACGAGGGAATAACAAGTAACAGGAGCAAATTCGATGACACGAAAATAGGGAGGATAAACTGATTCAGAGGAAGATGTCACTGAACATCAGGAGGATTTAAAGAAACTCATGTCGTGGTCAGAAAACTGGCAGATTCAGTTAAATGTTGATAAATGCAGAACCCTGAAGCTCTGGAATGTACATAACTTTAGCACTTATAAACTAAATAATGTAGAACTTGGCCATACTGAAAGCGAAAATGACTTAGGAGTTATATTGTTAGCCGTTTGATATTGTTAGCCGTCTGGACGACATCATGAGAGGTAATGGGAGCAATCCTATTATCTGTCTCAGTGCTGGAGGCAACGATGTTGGCAGACGTAAGAGTGAGGAGCTGATTAGCAGCTATAGGTCAGCAATAGACAGAATTAGGAAGAAGGGTGGGAACCCTGTCATATGTGGTATTTTGCCAAGGAGAGGAGTTGGAAATGAATGGTTGTCCAGGGCAATTGGTGTCAATTGCTGGCTGGACAAATACTGTAAGGAAAATGCAGTAACATTCATTGACAACTGGGACCTCTTCTATGGCAGAAATGACATGTATGCCAGGGATGGGGTTCACTTATCTAGGTCTGGGGTGGGGGCACTGGCAACTGCAGTGGAGGGAGCTGTTAGGGCTTTAAACTAGAAAAAGTTAGTGGTATTGGTTATGGGGGGAAAACAGTGAAGTCCCAGTGTAGTAATGTTATAAATTCTAGGGGAACTAGTAATAGGCAGAATAAGGTGGATATTGGAAAGCCAGTGGCACTAGGTGACAAGGACAGTAATAGGTATAAGGGAAAACAGAAATGAGCAGGAAGGGTAAAGAGAAAGGAGGGTCTTTAAGTGTATATTACACCAATAGTCGTAGTGCTAGGAATAAGATGGACGAGTTGAGAGTAGTTGCAAGTACAGGTAATATTGATGTTTTTGCAATAACTGAAACATGGTTTAATATAAAAAATCGGGACTTGCCTGCCGAATGTCACATTCAGGGTTTTAAATTGTTCCAAGTAGACAGAAGTATCGGGAAGGGGGGTGGGGTGGCACTCTATGTCCGTGATCATTTAAATTGTTGTATAAAAATGGGTATAAAGTCTGAATTAACACATACAGAGTCTGTCTGGATAGAATTTTCAGAGGGGCATGAAAAATTGATTTTAGGTGTGATATACCGTCCCCAAACTTAGATAGGGACCAAGGAAGACTACTATGGGAGGAAATTGTTAAGGCCACAATGCACGATAACGTAGTTATTCTGGGTGACTTCAACTTTAGTCAAATTGATTGGAATTTTTGACTGGGAATTTAGAATCTAACGATTTCTTAGAAGTAGTTCAAGATTGTTTTTGAAGAAGTTTGTGACAGAACCTACAAGGGAAATAATCTGCTTGACTTAGTTCTGGCAAACAAGGAAACCCTTGTTAATAATTTAGAAATTACAGAGGAACTCGGCGCAAGCGACCACAAATCAATTACCTTTGGCATTGAATGGAAGTTTCATAGTAGGAATAACTCAGTAACGGTCCCAGATTTTCGCTTAGCAGATTACAATGGACTTAGAGAACACTTATCATCTGTGGACTGGGGTAATGAAGAGAGCTATCAATATGACAGTTTTCTGAACACTATACATGCTGCCCAAAGAACATTTATCCCATATAAAGAAATTAGATCGAATAGAAATGACCCAAAATGGATGAATAATAAGCTCAAATATCTTTTAGGGCAGAAGAAAGGAATTTATAGGCGTATCAAAAGAGGTGAGGGTGTGTTGTGGGGTTCTTTTCATAGATTTGGTAATATTAACAGACGATGAGCTTGGGTTTTGGTAGCGTTTAAGTGAGCGTTGGATATATGGAGCTGAGAGCCTATGCCTGTGCGTCTGTCCTGCACTGAGTCTCGATGGTAACTGAACACTAGGCCAGCTGGTCTGAGGCAATGTCAAAGCAGGCCTATCATTGACTATGCAATCACATGGGCAGAGGTTGAAATCCGTAAACAGCCGTGATGCAGCCGTTATAAGTACACCGTACAGCTCGGGCATGTACTATGAGCGTCTCGACATCAACTAAAAACTAAGGACAACAGGCACAACTTTTTCAGCTGATTCTATACAATGTCAAATACAAACAGTTAACATTATATTCACATGGATATTATCGTGACGGAATAATCTACATTACTATATGATGCATCTTGATACTTGGGATATAAATAAACTCATTCTAGAAAATCATGATAAAAGAGATAAAAAAAATAATTTTTCGATCGAACTGTCTTCATGTGATCTCCTACGAATTCTGCAAGGAATAAATTACAAGAGATAGTGATTAACAACATAGGTAGATCTGGTGCACTCAAATCTTACTGTTAATTCTCAGAACTGGAGAAGCACGTGAACACAAAAAAAAAATTTGAGAAATACTAGTAGATATTAAACACACAGTTAAACGCTTACTACATATTTATCTATACAGGTTATTTACACTTAACCCCAACTCTGCTAGGGTGAGATTGATATAGGCTGTATAATTATCATCTCTGGGTGGATCAAACTCTGTTACAATAGGTAACTCAACTTCTGATTGAGGAGGATCTACACTGGTATCTACAAATGATACTTGAGGATTAATTAACACTTGTCGTGTACGTAGGGAATAACGACATTCAGGTATAACTTCATCCCAGGTTACACTATTGGGATTGATGGTAGCTCTTAAGACATCAAGGACTTTCTTATTCGTTCTTTCTGCTAACCCATTGCTGGCAGGATGGTGTGGAACAATGGTAGATTTAGTAATCTTATACAAGGCACATAGGTTTTCTAGAATCTCGTTACAAAATTCACCTCCATTATCTGTTATGAGGGACTTAGGAGTGGTATGTCTACAGATTATACGTTCCTTAAACGCTTTAGCTACTGTCCCGGCAGTCTTATCTGGGATAGGAACTAACTCACAAAATCTGGTAAAGTGATCGACCATCACACACAGATGTTTGTTTCCACTGAGGAACATTGGAAGTTGGTCAACAGATCTAGTGCAACTCTTTCCCATGGCTCACTAGTAGTAGGAAAGATCTGGATTGGATTAGGACCTGTGACATACTCAGTAATATCGGTAGACATACGAGGCCAAAAGTATTTCAATCTGGCTTGTTTCACAGAACGATCCATACCAGGATGTGCAACATCTGGTACATCGTGAACTAGCTGCAAGGCTACTTTCACTAGTGACTGTGGAATTACTAATTGGTATACTCTTCTACTAGGATTACCCAACTCGGTAGTGCGATACAGTAATTCTTGGTTCATGACAAAGTCACTAATGGGTGCTGGTTGCTTCACAGAGAGAATAAGATCTTTCTGGAGCAGGAATCGAACCACACCAGATCAAAAGGGGTCTTGTCTTTGAGTAGTCTTTACATCCTCAGTACTAAATGGAGGATCGGCAGTTACTACACTGACATGACGCGACAAAGCATCAGCAACTACATTGGATTTGCATAACTGTAAAATTGCGTTCAGCCTTAGTAAGGACTCGGCTAGCAAATGCAAATAATCTCTTAAACTGAGTTTTCTTTATTCACTAAGAACTGGGAACACTTTCCTACTGGAGGAATGAACGGCACGGTGGAGTGGAAGGACTCTCCCGGGTGAAATAGATAGCTCAATAACACAAAGTATGAACAAAGGAGAATGGCTCTCACTATCTCTTACTGCAGGTAATAATTACTCGACACACGACACTTTACTCTGCAAAGGACTTACTGTCAACTGGAAAGAACACTATCTGGAACACGAGGGACAACAACTGGCACTCTAGTGAATACACTAGCAACAGAACGGCTTTCTGCAATTGCTTTTGCATCAGCGAGAGATGCTATAACTCATTCAAGTAGTCTTTCTTCAACAAAGCGTCCCCTGGAGAGGAACTACTACTTGAACTAGCAACATTGCAAGGATAGACTCAGTACTCAAGGCGGTCCGGGATACCTCCGGCACCCTAGGCATCTGAACGCTATCTTGCATGCAAGATATTGTAGGGACTGAATTCCAGACAGGAGTGACAGTAATACTAGTTTCTTGACCGCTCGGCTACGTTAATACATAATGCACAAAGCTATCAGGACTGAATTTGAACTTCACATTCCGCAGAACTGTTATAACTCTCTGATACAAGCTGTGAGAACAAACACATTGCTCAAGAGCTAGATACTGTCTTTCAGTCGGTAAGGAACTATCAGGATCACGAAGAAAACTATAGTATTGACTCTGTGGCTGGGTAGGTCTAGCATTCGGTAAATGACTATCATGAATTTCAGCAAGGGCATTTGGAACATTAGAGCACTGAATGCCGTCATTAGCTACACTACTGTAAGGTAAGTGAGACATACTTGCAATGAAAATTGCACAAAGACTAATTCAGGTAAAAAAATGAGAATGGTAAAATATTCACAGTACACAATTAGTTAAAATGGAAAGTAAGAAGTCATTGAATTAGATGCAGAAAAGGGGTTAAAACAACTAATGTACACTGCATAAGAAATGACAACTCACTCACTGATTTTTGACTGTAAAATTTAATGAATTACTTTACAAATTGCAATAAAAAGGCAATACTGACTACTGTATGGATTAACTGCAAAGATTATCTCTCTCTACTGGAATTTAAAACAAAATTACTAGATGAGAAATAATAAATCAATGCAAAGTGGAAATACAATAAAAAAAATTGTATTCAACTGGAAAAATACTAGAAAACAAATTTTCTTAAGAGAAAATGACACTAGAATTTAATATGCATTGCTGGCAGAAGAATTAACTATGATGCTGACAACTTGCATTAAATTATTAGCACTTTTCAGGATAACACTGAGTAAAATGGAATAAAGTGCACAATACTGTATGCAAAAATAACAAGAACGAGTAATCACTACTGGAGAATAATTTTAAAGTGTAATCAATGTATGGTATTGCATAAACAATTTACTGCATCAATTAAAAAATATCAATGTTGCACTGGGCACAAGGAGAATGAACACTTTAACTCTTAGTTCACTTACAGAAAACTAATGAAAATGAGTATAATGAATGTTACTTTACTTTACATATGAAGGTTAAGAGTGAATTTGTTCAAGGGATAATTGATAAGATCAACACAAAGATAATAATACACAAACTATGACACAGATAAAAACTTACAGTTTTGCAGGAGAATACACAACACAACAAGATTCAGTCAGTGAATGTGATAGCTTATGCAATAAGATCTTGCATTTAAAAATATGTATAAAGAGATAGTTCTTGCTGCTTCAGACAAAATATATTCAATGAACAGGTTCTGCAAAAATTAAAAAAAAATGAGGCACAGGTTGACACAAAAATGTAAACTGTCTGTTGAACTAAAACATGTGAGATACTGGCACAAAAATTAATGGGACACACTGAATGGAACACAGGAAAATGAAATATGCAACTAGGAACACTGGGGCCTAAACAATAAGGAACTATTCACAGACACTGCATAAAAACACAAGGGAATGCACTGGGAAAAAAAAAATGAAGGGACAGGGACTTAATAATGCACAAGACTGCAATAATAATGAATCAATCAAATACTGCACTGATAACTGGAAGGAAAACAATGTTATACTACACACAAAAACAATAAAAATTGGCACTCAACGTACTTACTGCAGGATCAGAAAATTACACAAAGGACATAGATAAAAATGAGACACGAAGCACATTGAATACTGAAAAAGTATTTGAAATAAATTTACACGAAACTGAAACACAAGTCTTTAAATGTCACTAAGAAAATTCACTGCTTAAATGTCTCACACACACGAATGTCTATAATAGAATAGAGTCTAATGATGAATGAACGACGAGTGTAGGTGGCGAGAATATATTCCTGGTCGTTGACTGCTTACAATCTTGAAGAAATGCTCTTTCCGAAGAACTCACACAGCAAGCTTTTACGTTGGCGCTCTGGGATGAAGGAAGACACTCTCGACTTGCTATGTGCTGATAACATAAGAAGCCATCTCGATAGGCATAATTTGATTAATGATACTCAACATGGGTTCACCAGGGGCCGTTCCTGCCTAACTAATTTATTAACTTTTTTCAGTAAGGCTTTTGAGGCAGTTGATCATGATAAAGAATTCGATATTGTTTATTTGGATTTTAGTAAGGCTTTTGATAGAGTACCACATCAGAGACTGTTAAAGAAAGTGGCTGCTCACGGCATTGGAGGAAAAGTGTTTTCATGGATCGAGTCATGGCTCACCAATAGGAAGCAGAGGGTGTGCATTAATGGGGTTAAATCTGAGTGGGGATAAGAACATAAGAACATAAGAATGGAGGAACACTGCAGAAGGCCTACTGGCCCATACAAGGCAGGTCCTTATCAAAACCACCACTACCTAAGAATTTATTCCCGTACTCACGACACAAATCAAACCCAGCCCCTCCCACTCATATATTTGTCCAATCTCTTTTTAAAGCCACCCAAGGTCCTAGCCTCTATCACCCTACTCGGAAGATTGTTCCACGCATCTACAACTCTGTTCGAAAACCAGTACTTGCCTATGTCCTTTCTAAATCTAAATTTATCCAATTTAAATCCGTTATTTCTGGTTCTTACTTGGTTCGATATCCTCAGTATTTTATTAATATCTCCTTTGTTTATGCCCATCATCCACTTGTACACCTCGATGATATCTCCTCATTCTACGTCTCTCCAGAGAGTGGAGATTCAACGCTCTAAGTCTATCTTCATACGGGAGATTTCTTATACTGTAAATCATTTTAGTCATTCTTCTTTGTATGTTCTCTAATGAATCTATATCCATCCTGTAGTAAGGAGACCAAAACTGAGCTGCATAATCCAAATGAGGTCTCACTAGTGATGTATAGAGCTGTAAAATAACTTTTGGACTTCTGTTGCTTATACTTCTTGAAATAAATCCTAGTAATCTGTTAGCCTTATTGCGCACACTTAGGCACTGTTGTCTTGGCTTTAGATTTCTGCTTACCATGACTCCCAAGTCTTTTTCACATTCTGTATGATCAAGCTCAACTTCACCTAGTTTATAAATTCGAGGGATATTTTCATTACCAACGACAAGCACCTTACACTTGCCCACATTGAACTTCATCTGCCACTTTTCAGACCAAGACATTAATTTATCCAAATCCTCCTGGAGTTCACTGTTATCCTCCTCAGAATGAATTATACGGCCTATTTTTGTATCATCAGCAAATTTACTCATGTCACTTGCAATTCCTTCATCAAGGTCATTAATGTAAATTATGAACAACAATGGGCCCAAAACTGATCCTTGTGGAACGCCACTAGTGACAAATCCCCATTCAGATTTGACCCCATTAATGGAAACTCTCTGCTTTCTATTGGTAAGCCATGCCTCTATCCATGCTAGAACTTTACCTCCTATACCATGAGCTGCCACCTTTCTTAAGAGTCTCTTGTGAGGTACTCTATCGAAGGCCTTACTGAAATCCAAGTAAACTATATCATATTCTTTATCACTGTCTACTGCCTCAAATGTTTTATTGAAAAACGTCAGTAAATTTGTCAGGCAGGAACGACCTCTCGTAAACCCATGCTGAGATTCATTAATCAAATTATGTTCTTCAAGGTGACTTCTGATAATATCAGCTATAATTGATTCTAATAATTTGCCTACTATAGACGTGAGGCTTATTGGACGGTAATTTGATGGAATGGACTTATCCCCTGATTTGAATATAGGAACTACATTAGCTATAAGAACATAAGAATGGAGGAACACTGCAGAAGGCCTACTGGCCCATACAAGGCAGGTCCTTATCAAAACCACCACTACCTAAGAATTTACTCCTGTACTCACGACACTAATCAAACCCAGCCCCTCCCACTCATATATTTGTCCAATCTCTTTTAAAGCCACCCAAGGTCCTAGCCTCTATCACCCTACTCGGAAGATTGTTCCACGCATCTACAACTCTGTTCGAAAACCAGTACTTGCCTATGTCCTTTCTAAATCTAAATTTATCCAATTTAAATCCGTTATTTCTGGTTCTTACTTGGTTCGATATCCTCAGTATTTTATTAATATCTCCTTTGTTTATGCCCATCATCCACTTGTACACCTCGATGATATCTCCCTCATTCTACGTCTCTCCAGAGAGTGGAGATTCAATGCTCTAAGTCTATCTTCATCAGGAGATTTCTTATACTGTAAATCATTTTAGTCATTCTTCTTTGTATGTTCTCCAATGAATCTATATCCATCCTGTAGTAAGGAGACCAAAACTGAGCTGCATAATCCAAATGAGGTCTCACTAGTGATGTATAGAGCTGTAAAATAACTTTTGGACTTCTGTTGCTTATACTTCTTGAAATAAATCCTAGTAATCTGTTAGCCTTATTGCGCACACTTAGGCACTGTTGTCTTGGCTTTAGATTTCTGCTTACCATGACTCCCAAGTCTTTTTCACATTCTGTATGATCAAGCTCAACTTCACCTAGTTTATAAATTCGAGGGATATTTTCATTACCAACGACAAGCACCTTACACTTGTCCACATTGAACTTCATCTGCCACTTTTCAGACCAAGACATTAATTTATCCAAATCCTCCTGGAGTTCACTGTTATCCTCCTCAGAATGAATTATACGGCCTATTTTTGTATCATCAGCAAATTTACTCATGTCACTTGCAATTCCTTCATCAAGGTCAAGCTGACTAAGTTCCATTTTGCATTCTTTAAGTACCCTGGAAAAAAACTCGTCGGGTCCCGGGGACTTATTTTGCTTCAGTTTATCTATCTGTTTGATAACCATGTCCCTCGTGACAGTAATATTAGTTAATTTGAATTCTTCAGGAACTGAATAATTGTTAATAACTGTAATAACTGTAACAAGTGGCGTTCCACAGGGATCGGTTTTGGGCCCGTTGTTGTTTATAATATATATAAATGACCTTGACGAGGGAATTACTAGTGATATGAGCAAATTCGCTGATGACACGAAGATAGGTAGGATAATCGATTCAGACGTAGATGTCACGGAACTTCAGGAGGATTTAGACAAACTCAATTCCTGGTCAGAAAAATGGCAGATGCAGTTCAATGTAGATAAATGCAAAGTTCTAAAGCTCGGGAATGTTCATAACCCTAGCACCTACCAGCTTAATAATGTTGAACTCAGCCGTACAGAATGCGAAAAGGATCTGGGGGTTATGGTAAGCAGCAACCTCAAACCAAGTCAGCAATGCCTAAGCGTAAGAAATAAAGCAAATAGATTACTGGGATTTATATCAAGAAGTGTAAGCAACAGAAGTCCAGCGGTTATATTACAGCTTTATACATCATTAGTAAGGCCTCACCTAGATTATGCAGCTCAGTTCTGGTCTCCATTTTACAGAATGGATATAAATTCGTTAGAAAACATTCAGCGACGAATGACAAAGTTAATTCATAGCATTAGAAATCTTCCGTATGAAGAAAGATTGAAGACCCTTAAATTACATTCACTTGTAAGACGAAGAATGAGGGGAGACATGATCGAGGTATATAAGTGGAAGATGGGTATTAATAAGGGGGATATAAATAAGGTCTTGAGGATATCTCTCCAAGAGAGAACCCGCAATAATGGATTCAAATTGGATAAGTTTAGATTTAGAAAGGATATAGGAAAATATTGGTTTGGAAATAGGGTAGTTGATGAGTGGAACAGTCTGCCTAGTAGGGTCATTGAAGCTATGACCTTGGGTAGTTTCAAATTTAGGTTGGATAAATTCATGAGTGAGAGGGGTTGGATTTGAGTGGGACTCGCACTTGAGTTAATAGAATCTTCAAAGCTTATTTCTTGGGTAGAATTGAAAATTAGGTTGGGCAATTATTCTGTTAGTGGGATGGATTGTGAAGGACCTGCCTAGTATGGGCCAACAGGCCTGCTGCAGTGTTCCTCCTTTCTTATGTTCTTATGTTCTTAAGTGGTGGACCTGACTTAACTCAGTGAAGACGTGTCTTGTGTGCTCTCTGTCAATCTGAAGAAGATGTCCTCTCCTGAGCTACTCTACCAGCAGCTGAAGGAAGAACTGAGGGTAGCTAAGCTTGAGATACAGCGACTGACTGAGGAAAACAAGAGGATTCGTAGTAATCCTCCTGTTGAGAATCCTCAAGCCAGGAAAGGAACCTGGACAGTGGCTAAAACGCATGGGACAAAGTTAAGGCTCAAGAGGACGGGTGGAGAGGTAGAAACAACGAAGACCCAGGAGAATGTTGTGGAAACATCGAACCCATTCTCCGTGCTACCCGATGAATGTGAGTCGACTTCTGGGAGCGTCACGACGAAAGACACAAAGGAAGGTAAAAACATTGATGTTGTTGGGGACAGTCAGGTTAGGTACATGGATAGGGCTTTCTGTTTGATTGATAGGAGTAGGAGACAGAGGGTTTGCTTTCCTGGGGCTGGGATGGAGGATATTGTTAGCCGTCTGGACGACATCATGAGAGGTAATGGGAGCAATCCTATTATCTGTCTCAGTGCTGGAGGCAACGATGTTGGCAGACGTAGGAGTGAGGACCTGACTAGCAGGTTTAGGTCAGCAATAGAAATAATTAGGAAGAAGGGTGGGAACCCTGTCATATGTGGTATTTTGCCAAGGAGAGGAGTTGGAAATGAATGGCTGTCCAGGGCAATAAGAACATAAGAACATAAGAATGGAGGAACACTGCGGAAGGCCTACTGGCCCATACAAGGCAGGTCCTTATCAAAACCACCACTACCTAAGAATTTATTCCCGTACTCACGACACAAATCAAACCCAGCCCCTCCCACTCATATATTTGTCCAATCTCTTTTAAAGCCACCCAAGGTCCTAGCCTCTATCACAGTACTCGGAAGATTGTTCCACGCATCTACAACTCTGTTCGAAAACCAGTACTTGCCTATGTCCTTTCTAAATCTAAATTTATCCAATTTAAATCCGTTATTTCTGGTTCTTACTTGGTTCGATATCCTCAGTATTTTATTAATATCTCCTTTGTTTATGCCCATCATCCACTTGTACACCTCGATGATATCTCCCCTCATTCTACGTCTCTCCAGAGAGTGGAGATTCAACGCTCTAAGTCTATCTTCATACGGGAGATTTCTTATACTGTAAATCATTTTAGTCATTCTTCTTTGTATGTTCTCCAATGAATCTATATCCATCCTGTAGTAAGGAGACCAAAACTGAGCTGCATAATCCAAATGAGGTCTCACTAGTGATGTATAGAGCTGTAAAATAACTTTTGGACTTCTGTTGCTTATACTTCTTGAAATAAATCCTAGTAATCTGTTAGCCTTATTGCGCACACTTAGGCACTGTTGTCTTGGCTTTAGATTTCTGCTTACCATGACTCCCAAGTCTTTTTCACATTCTGTATGATCAAGCTCAACTTCACCTAGTTTATAAATTCGAGGTGTCAATTGCTGGCTGGACAAATACTGTAAGGAAAATTCAGTAACATTCATTGACAACTGGGACCTCTTCTATGGCAGAAATGACATGTATGCCAGGGATGGGGTTCACTTATCCAGGTCTGGGGTGGGGGCACTGGCAACTGCAGTGGAGGGAGCTGTTAGGGCTTTAAACTAGATGGAAATAAATGGTATAAAATACCGACACAATGGAAAAATAAACACAAAAGCAGTATAATGTGATCCTTTATTGACAACGTTTCGCCCACGCAGTGGGCTTTATCGAGTCACAGACAGATCTACCTGTCTGTGACTCGATAAGCACTGCGTGGGCGAAACGTTGTCAATAAAGGATCACATTATACTGCTTATGTGGCTTTAAACTAGAAATAGTTAGTGGTATGGGTTTTGGGGGGAAAACAGAGAAGTCCCAGTGTAGTAATATTATAAGTTGTAGGAGAACTAGTAATAGGCAGAATAAGGTGGATAGTGGAAAGCTAGTGACACTAGATGACAAGGACAGTAATAGGTATAGTGAAAAAACAGAGATGAACAGGAAGGGTAAAGAGAAAGGAGGGTCTCTAAATATATATTACACCAATAGTCGTAGTGCTAGGAATAAGATGGACGAGTTGAGATTAGTTGCAAGTACGGGTAATATGGATGTTTTTGCAATAACTGAGACATGGTTTAATATGAAAAATCGGGACTTGCCTGCCGAATGTCACATTCAGGGTTTTAAATTGTTCCAAGTAGGGTTATTGAAGCAAGGACCTTGAACATAAGAACATAAGAAAGGAGGAACACTGCAGCAGGCCAGCTGGCCCACACTAGGCAGGTCCTTCACAATCCGTCCCACTAACAGAATATTTGCTCAACCCAATCTTCAATGCTACCCAAGAAATAAGCTTTGACAATTCTACCCACTCATGCGCGAGTCCCACTCAAATCCAACCCCTCTCACTCATGAATTTATCCAACCTAAATTTGAAACTACCCAAGGTCCTAGCTTCAATAACCCTACTAGGCAGACTGTTCCACTCATCAACTACCCTATTTCCAAACCAATACTTTCCTATATCCTTTCTAAATCTAAACTTATCTAACTTGAATCCATTATTGCGGGTTCTCTCTTGGAGAGATACCCTCAAGACCTTATTTATATCCCCTTTGTTAATACCCATTTTCCACTTGTATACCTCGATCATGTCTCCCTCATTCTACGTCTTACAAGTGAATGTAATTTTAGGGTTTTCAATCTTTCTTCGTAAGGAAGATTTCTAATGCTATGTATTAATTTAGTCATTCTACGCTGAATGTTTTCTTTAAAGAATTTATGTCCATTCTGTAATATGGAGACCAGAACTGAGCTGCGTAATCTTGGGGGAGGCCCCTTTTCTAATGATGTATAAAGCTGTAATATAACCCGGGGTTTTTTTTTCTAACACTTGATATAAATCCCAGTAATCTATTTGCCTTATTACGTACGCTTAGGCATTGCTGTCTTGGTTTAAGGTTGCTGCT
>WNWK01025640.1:0-5000 GCA_009830355.1 Cherax destructor
ATCTTGTGTACCTGTCAATGTATGGTACAGTAACAGCTAAACGTGTTATATAACCATTCACACTGACGTAGCATGAGGTTTTGGTGCGTAGACACAGGTGGAGCGTCACAAGTCCATCATGAGACCACCTGGCATAATGAGCAATGCTGTGATTTTGTATAGCATTGTTTAAGATTGTGTACAATATACTCTATTAAATAGTTATCGAGCTTGTATAACCCATGTTGAGTTATATATGGTTATACATGGGTTATACAACAAGCTCGATAGATATTTAGTAAAGTCTATTGTACACAATCTTAAATAATAATGCTATACAAAATCACAGGATTGCTCATTATGCCAGATGGTTTCATAATGAACTGGTGACGCTCGACCTGTGTCTACACACCAAAACATCATGCTACGTCAGTTGTGAATGGTTATATAACGTGTTTAGCTGTTACTGTACCAAATATCTGAACACATTCACTTCTTCAATACCCTCCCTCCAATCTTATGTCCAGTATTTCTTTACCTAACTCACTTGACACCCTCATCATCTTACTCTTATCTATGTTCACTTCCGACTTTTTTTCTTTAGACCCCCTCCCAAAGTCGTCCACTAACCTTAGCAACTTCTCTTTAGAATCTCCCAAAAACACAGCATCATCAGGAAAAAGTAACTTTTGTCAACTCTCATTTTGTATTTGAGTTCCCACAATTTAATCCCACACTTCTCCCCAACTTCTTTTACAACCCTATCTAAATATATGTTTACCATGGTGCCATTACATACCCCTGTCTAAGACCTACTTTTACTAGAAAGCAATCTCCCTCTCTCCTACTCATCCTAACCTGAGCCTCACTATCCTCATAAAAAGTCTACAGCATTTAGTAACTTACTACCTATTCTTTACACTTGGAACATCTGCCACAGTGCACCCCTATCTACCCTATCATATGACTTTTCTAAATCCATAAATACAGTGAAAACTTCCCTACCTTTATCTAAATATTGTTCACTTATTTGCTTCACTGTAAACACTTGGTCTACACATCCCCTCCTTATTCACCTGCAGTCCTGCTCTCTGTCTTATTTAATTCTTTCAATAATAACCCTACCATACACTTTATCTAGTATACTCAGTAAACTTATTCCCCTATAATTTTTACAATCTCTTTGTCCCCTTCCCTATAAATAAAGGAACTATACATGCTCTCTGTCAATCCCTAGGTACCTTCCCCTCTTTCACACATTTATTGAACAAAAGTACCAACCACTCCAAAACTATATATCTTCTTGCTTTTAAAATTTATGTAATGATCCCATCAGTTCCAGCTGCTTTAACCCCTTTCATTCTACCTAATGCCTCACGCACCTCCCCAGCACTTATATCCGGCTCTTCTTCACTCCTAAAAGATGTTATACCTCCCTGACCAGTGCATGAAATTACTGCCCCCGTCTCTTCATCAACATTTAACAGTTCCTCAAAATATTCCAGCCATTTTCCCAATACCTCCAACTCCCCATCTACTAATTCCCCTATTGTGTTTTTAACTGTCAAATACATTCGTTCCCTAGGCTTTCTTAACCTATTTATCTCCAGTTTGTTTTTCTTATTTTCAGAAAAAATTGTTGACAACTCTATCATTTGCTTTCCTTTTGCACTCCCCCACCACTCTTTTCACCTCTCTCTTACTCTCCATATACTCCCCCCCCTTCTTATATGACTTCTGCTTTGTAAAAACCTCTGTGTATGTGTATCCATTTTGTCCCAATTTCTGGACATATTATTTTTATAGTTTTTGGGTGTTCCAAAATATCGGCCAAACGTTTGGTATCGTCTCATTTCTAAAATAGTTTTGTAGAAATGATTGACTTGCATATTATCTTAAGATTTCACGTAAGCTAATTTAGTTCTTTCTTCATTACAGGTAAAACTTCAGTAAGAGGGCGCTCCTTGGTGTACTTTCAGGTGAGTGAGTTGACGGTAGAATGTTGAGGTGAGGAGACGTGAGCAAGCGCTCACAATGTATTCTTTACGACGGAGAAGTTAGAATAATGTCCGGTTTATTGTACGCAAGATATGTTGTACTCGAGGGCTTGGTCTCTAATTTACATACTGACATAACTTACCAGAGTGAGAGATACAACAAGTATGACATGAATATAGTAAGTTTATGCACCAGAAGCACAATGAGAGAACAGTATGTGAGCATCTTAGCCTCAGGACACTTCAGCCTTCTACCAGCACATAGAAGAAAATACTAAGACAAATTTTCCAAGACCTTTGTTTTTAGAACAAATGGGAAATTTGTCTTGATGAGCTACCAGTTTACTTTCAAAGAATTGCAAATTTATTTCAGTAAATACTTTTCTCACGTGATAGTCCACATCCAGGCTTAACATTTTCCCCTTATGTAAACTTAGGTGACCTGTGACAAGGAAAACACAACCATTATTACTTTCTTCGATGGTAAAATAAATCAACATGAAAAAATATAAACCTTTTAGATATTTCGTGATCAGGAAATTATCTAAAATATATATAATTTGTTCTGAAAGACTAATGTAGATGAGGTCCTCCCCTAGGTAGAGGACCCATAGCCTCGGACAACTATATAAAAACACTTCAACGAAAAAATACTGAGATTTTTTTCCTGATGCTGGTTGAATATTCTACCTCACCTACCACCCCATCTTTGTGTGTGTGTGTATATATATATATATATATATATATATATATATATATATATATATATATATATACAAAACAACCATGGGAGGAGTAGAATGATAGCTCTAGGCCTTTTGTGTTGCGATGGGTAATCCGTTGTCCCCTTTATTGAGCAATCTGTATATGTAATTTTCCGAGGCTAGACTGTTGAAAGATATCCTGCCATGTAGAGCTTAATGGTTCAGATATGTGGACGACATCTTGTGTCTTTTGCCAAATGATTTGACCCTGGATACATTTTTACAAAGACTTAACGCTTTAGTTCCGTCTATTAAATTCACCGTGGAAAAAGAGGTGAACTGTAAACTTTCATTCTTAGGTGTGTTGATACACCGAGTTGATAGAAAGTTTAAGTTTACAGTATATAGGAAGGCCACCAATGTGTGCTCATATATTCACTACTATTCCAACCATGAGACTAGAGTCAAAAGGAGTATATTTCTTACTATGTTTTTGAGAGCCTATAGAATGTGCAGTCCGGAGTTCCTAGATGAAGAAATTAGGAAAATATTTGACATTGGCATGAAATTGCTGTATCCTAAGGTGTTTGTGGAATCTGCCTTGCTGGCAGCTAAGAAAACGTATTATAGGATAGAACCTAGGATAACACCTCAGACCAAGAATGTGCTGGTCCTCCAACAGAGTTGGTTGCAACTGTTGCAGTCTCTCCTATTTGGGACAAACTGGAAAGTCATTGGATGTGAGAATGTCCCAGCACCGTTATTCGACACGTATAGCACAGGAGTCGAACGCGATTTACAACCATATTAGAGCTTGTAATAACCCTGAAAATTGGCAGGAAGCAAGAGTCATCTTCCCTTGTTCCTCTTGGCTTGAAAGGAATATTGTAGAATCAGCAATTATTAAGCATGATAGGCATTCATTATACAATATGAGTGACGGGCTGTTCAAATTAGATGCGTTTTTAGTTGAGGCAATAGTACACACTTTAAAACTGGGCTCTTATGTGAATGCTTCAGACTGTCTTAAATGTAGTGCCACACTGAGGAATTAGGGCCTATTTTTCCTGCAGTTTCTGAAGGTTGAACCAGTTTGCCTCAGAATTATGTGGGATGAATATTGGTGGCCATATTTCTTCTTATTGTAGATGCCTCCCCCTTTAAATGAGTTTATGTTAATGAACTCTGTTTCCTTTACATAACTTTTAGAAGTCTTCCCTCTATATGTTAGGGTTTTCTCTCGTAACTTTAAATGACACGTTGTCCCGTGGAGGCTACAATATAATTGCCAGTGACTTTATATCACTGACAATATATTTATGTATTTAAAGTTTTTGATGTCATAGCGGAATATGACTGAATTTTTCATTATTGCCACGTTAATTTCGTTTAGGCTATTACAATATCAATGCCTGTGGGATTTTTCTAATGTTATAATATTCATCATTCTGGCTGTGGGCATTGTTGTGCCTGGGGGCACTTCCAGTACCCTCTCCTCTCTCTCCCTTACTCGCTCACTCCAGTGAAGACGGTCCTCTGGGAATGTATTCGCGTGGACATCCTCTTTTCTGCAATTTTGCAAGCTCCTGATGATGTGTTGTTTGCAACACGAAAGACCTAGAGCTATCATTCTACTCCCCCAGTGGTTGTTTTGCATCCTCTATCGCTTGGTTTGCGATGCGGCAGGGCGACGGCTGATCAATTCGGACTTCATGGTCTCGTGTGTCACACATCAGAAGGGAAGTATTCTAGACATGAGGAGGTCAATGACATCATAAAGAGAAGCCTCAACACAGCCCGTTGTCCAGCTCAACGGGAACCCCAAGTGCAGAGGTCTGATGGAAGTCAAAAGCGTCCTGATGGAGCCACTATGCTACCCTTGAAGGATGGTAAGCAGATTGCTTGGGACTACACTTGTGTCTGCCGTTGTGGCAGCACAGGTTATTATTGTCATTAAAAAATAAAGTAGCCGGAGGACAGAAGTCTACAAAATGCCCTGCAAATATTATTTACAAATACTGTATAGGAAGGAGAGGTAGACAAAGCTTTGTCTAAGAAAACCAATGATCTTCAAGATATTCTTACACTAACTCTGCTATAGTTCAGCTTGTCTCATACAGGAATCATAATATTGACTGTCCCACAGTTACAATGATCCATCACAAACTACAGCTGCAAAATAAATGACAATAACGTAGTATGATAGATGTCACTTAGCGTTGTAACAATCAACAGTGTGTTGGTAGGAACATTTCTTAAAAATAAAGTTGCTTTTCCTGGAGTAACTTCCGGAGGTCGCCGCCCCCGCTGCCCTGTCCCA
>WNWK01025640.1:10000-28335 GCA_009830355.1 Cherax destructor
TACCTACGTTCGTGGAGCCTGGGAGGAAGTGGGATATACCAGTGCTAAGTGGAACACTGGACCTAATGTGGGGATACCTACCAGTCGTGGAGCCTGGAAGGAAGTGGGGATACCTACCAGTCGTGGATCCTTGGAGGAAGTGGGGATACCTACCAGTTGTGGAGATAGTTAGGAAGTGGGGATACCTACCGGTCGTGGAGCCTGGGAGGAAGTGGGGATACCTACCAGTCGTGGATCCTTGGAGGAAGTGGGGATACATACCAGTTGTGGAGCCTGGGAGGAAGTGGGGATACCTACTGGTCGTGGAGCCTGGAACTAAGTGGGGATACTTACCAGTCGTGGAGCCTGGGAGGAAGTGGGGATACCTACCAGTCATGGAGCCTGGGAGGAAGTGCGGATACAGTAGTGTGAATATTAATTTAGATAGTAATGAAATAAGACATTTGGAAAATTAGTGTTTATTTCAAAAATACTCGGCAGTTATATGACAGATAATTGATTTAATAAGAGATATGACTACCCTTTGCTTTTATAATCATTGCTACACACGTTGACGTAGAATCGACCAATGTTGAACACATTTTGGCAAGTTCTTCATCATGGTACCAGGTCCTAATAACAGCAGCAGTTCGCTTCTCCACAGTTAAACAGTCCTGTTTCGCGATCCTGTATTTGGTTATTGCCTATAGATTCTCAATTGGGTTGAAGTCTGGAGAGTTTCCAGGACAGTTTAGAATGCTTAGCCCGCTCTCTTCGAAGAATGTCAGCAATTTTCTGTAAGTTTGACCTGAAGCAAGCTCCTGCTGGAAAATTTCTTCTCCATCAGGAAAGTCTGTATCCATAATGGGAAGCGACTGAGTTGCCAGGATTGCCTTGTATTTGTCACTTCATCGTTCCCTCAACAATAACAAGCCGTGTAGGGCCTTCAGCAGTAAAATGATCTCAAAACATCTTATGTGGTTGTTTTGGCGCTTGTTGAATGTATCCATTCCGATGAGGTTCACCTTTGCTCCGTCTCTCTACCACTGATCTGCACCCATGTACTTCAAAATGCACCACATCTAATTGAGTGCCCACCGTTTTTTCTTCACAGCAGCTCTTGGAAGCTAGCAGTTCTGCTAGCTTCCAAGAGCCTTCGTCTAGCAGTTGAAGAATCTGCATTTACGCCAGCTGTAGATCTTTGCTAGTTTTCTTGGGATCCTTCACACTATTTATGATAACCTTGTCATCGTAAGGTGTTATCTTGCGTTTTCTTGCACATCTTCGTCCATGCAGTGCTATACAATCACCAGTGTCGTCAGTTCTCTTCAGAATCCGACCAGCAGTTGACTTTACTATGCTCAAATTTTCGGCAATCTGTCTGATAATCAAATCAGCATGGTTTCTAAGAGCTACAATACATGCACGCTTCCTAGGTGTAACATCCATCACGAATTTAAGCAGTAATCATGAATCAAAGGGAAGAATTTGGCGAAACCACATTCACTCAGTGCTACAACAGCACTGACGAGAGTCGCAGGGTTGCACCACAGCTGGATGGTTGCCAGAAGTCGGTAACAGACTTTTATGAAAAGAAAAGAACCCAAACTACAATAATTAAGCCGGAGACTAAGACATATTATTACTGTACCTACCCATCGTGGAGCCTGGAAGGAGGTGGATCCTCTTCATCACAACTGATATGTAGAATATACAATCATGAGGACACTTCATCATGGCAGGGAGAGAGGATAAAAGTGTTAGGGGCACTCCATCATGGTAGGGAGGGAGAATACAAGTGTTAGGGGCACTCCATCATGGTAGGGAGGGAGAATACAAGTGTTAGGGGCACTCCATCATGGTAGGGAGGGAGAATACAAGTGTTAGGGGCACTCCATCATAGTATGGAGGGAGAATACAAGTGTTAGGGGCACTCCATCATGGCAGGCAGGGAGGGAGGGAGGATGAGACGCAGCAAGATAAGAGAAATGAAGGTAGGGAGACAGGAAGGGTGGAAGGTAGGGAATGATGAAGGTGGGGAGGGTGAATGGGGGGGTGATGGGAATGTTTGAAGGTAAAGAGGATACGCAGAGGGATTAGAGAAGGTAGAAAGGGTGGGAGGAAGGTTGGTAAGGAGGGAATGAGACAGGAGGGGTAGGAAGGGTGGACAAGTGGGTCATCTGTGATGGTTCCCTCTCCCAACGCCCCTCCACCGCCCCTTCCACCGACCCCTCCACCGCCTCCCCCTCACACACCTGCATGGGATCTGATTATATTACTACACTGAGGGGATATGATCCTCCATTACCAGACGGAAGGGATTTGATCTTGCATATTAGTGGACAGTGATATTTGTTCTGCTTCAATATTGTGGGATTAATGTTGCGTTATTGAACAAGAGTGGAGTTCAATTCATTCAAGTGTTGGTGGGGAGTTTGATCCTTCTGTCTTGGCAGGTAAAAGGATTAGTTTTCTTATATTTAAGGAAAAAAAAAGGATTGAACCCGTTATTAGAGTGTCTGACGAATCTTTTATTGTCATTCGTTTATCACATTTACATATATACCTGCATATTTCATGCTTTCACACGTAAATGTCCGCATTTATATGTGAAACTATTATACATGGAGGGGATGGGGAGGGTAGAGAGGGGAAAGCGGGGGTTGGTATATATTCTGCCTGGGTCGTAAGCCTGCAAGACGATATACACACACAAAGGTGTGTATATATCTGGTGGTATATGCATGTGTGAAAGACAGCCTTAATGACCCTTGTGTAGTCGATAGGCTTGAAACTCCATTAACTAACCAAGCCTACAGTCAGTCTGGTCTTGACAATCAGGGCTTTGTTCCCGCATCTATCCATCTCTTTCTCTCACGTATGTTTGCACATATTGGCACACCTGTAGTGGAGGGGCTTCGTCCTAGAAACCCCGCATGGTTTCAGGGATGGTAGGAAACCTCTGGTGCAAACCTCCTGGTTTTCTGCCACACTCACAGAAATCAAGACAGAGATGGACGGACTCGAGGCTTCCAGAACTGCAAGAAAACATGTGACATAGTCTCCGGCAGAGTGTGAGAAGCAGATAGACGAGTAGAACAGACCAAGGTGACGGCGAGAGCTTCCTAGTATGTTTCATCTGAGGATAAGTGAGGTAATCCACAAGGATCATTACTAGGACCCAGGGAGAAATACTAGGACCCAAGGACGGGTACTAGGACACAAGGATGGGTACTAGAATCCAAGGACTGGTACTAGAACCCAAGGATGGGTACTAGGACCCAAACGTCGATCCTAGAACCTATGGATCAGTCCCAGGATCCGAGGATTGGTCATTGGACCCAAGGATCGGTTCTAGGAGTCATAGGTCTCTCCTACGACCCAACGATCGGTTCTAGACCCCAAGAACTAGTCCTAGGAGCCAAGGATCGGTTCTAAGACCCAAGGATCGGTCCTACTAGCCAAGGACCTGTCCTAGGATATGCTGGTTCAGCTACAACCCAGAAGAGCAGTCATCAGCTCATCTCTACGTATAATGTTTAACACACAAGGTTCAAGCATGAGAGTAGTATTATTTGGTGGGAGTCACTGGTTGGGTAGTGTTAGTGTCACTCTCAGTGCCACACCCTCACCCACTTGGCACTAATTCTTGTTACCCCGAATGCTGGCGGCTTCTGTGCTGCTGCTGCTGCTGCTGCTGCTGCTGCTGCTGCTGCTGCTGCTGTTGCTGCTGCTGCTGCGCTGCTGCTGCTGCTGCTGCTGCTGCTGCTGCTGCGCTGCTGGCTGCTGCTGCTGCTGCGCTGCTGCGCCGCTGCTGCGCGCGCTGGCTGCTGCCGCTGCTGCTGCCGCTGCTGCTGCTGCTGCTGCCGCTCCCTGCTGCTGCTGCTGCGCGCGCTGCGCTGCTCGCTGCTGCCGCTGCTCGCTGCTCGCTGCTGCTGCTGCTGCTGCTTGCCTGCTGCTGCTGCGCTGCTGCTGCTGCTGCGCTGCTGCCTGTCTTGCTGCTGCTGCGCTGCTGCTGCTGCCGCTGCGCCGCTGCTGCTGCTGCTGTGCTGCGCTGCTGCCGCTGCTGCGCTGCTGCCGCTGCTGCTGCTGCGCTGCTGCTGCTGCTGCGCTGCTGCTGCTGCTGCTGCTGCGCTGCTGCCGCTGCTCGTGCTGCTGCTGCTGCTGCTGCTGCGCTGCTGCTGCTGCTGCTGCTGCTGCGCTGCTGCTGCTGCGCTGCTGCTGCTGCTGCTGCTGCTGCTGCCGTGCGCTGCTGCTGTTCTGCTGCTGCTGCTGCTGCTGCTGCCGCTGCTGCTGCTGCTGCTGCTGCTGCTGCGTGCTGCTCGCTTGCGCTGCTGCTGCTGCTGCTGCCTGCTGCTGCTGCTGCTGCTGCTGCCGCTGCGCTGCTGCTCGCCTGCGCGCTGCTGCGCTGCCTGCTGCTGCTGCTGCTGCTGCTGCTGCCGCTGCTGCTGCTGCTGCTGCGCTGCTGCTGCTGCTGCTCGCTGCGCTGCGCTGCTGCGCGCTGCGCTGCTGCGCTGCCGCTGCGCGCTGCTGCTGCTCTGCTGCCTGCTGCTGCTGCTGCTGCTCGCTGCCGCTGCTCGCTGCTGCTGCGCTGCCTGCTGCTGCTGCTGCTGCTGCTGCTGCTGCTGCTGCTGCTGCTGCTGCTGCTGCTGCTGCTGCTGCTGCTGCTGCTGCTGCTGCTGCTGCTGCTGCTGCTGCTGCGTGCTGCTGCGCTGCTGCTGCTGCTGCTCGCTGCTGCTGCGCTGCTGCGCTGCCGCTGCTGCTGCCGCTGCTGCTGCTGCGCTGCGCTGCCTGCTGCTGCCGCTGCTGCTGCGCTGCGCTGCTGCTGCTGCTGCTGCTGCTGCTGCTGCTGCTGCTGCTGCTGCTGCTGCGCTGCTGCTGCTGCTGCCGCTGCCGCTGCTGCTGCGCGCTGCTGCTGCTGCGCTGCTGCTGCTGCTGCTGCTGCTGCGCTGCTGCTGCTGCTGCTGCTGCTGCTGCTGCTCTGCTGCTGCTGCGCTGCTGCCTGCTGCTGCTGCTGCTGCTGCTGCTGCTGCTGCTGCTGCTGCTGCTGCTGCTGCTGCTGCTGCTGCTGCTGCTGCTGCTGCTGCTGCTGCTGCTGCTGCTGCTGCTGCGCTGCTGCTGCTGCTGCGCTGCTGCCGCTGCTGCGCTGCTGCTGCGCGCGGGCTGCGCTGCGTGCTGCTGCGTGCTGCGCTGCTGCGCTGCTGCGCTGCGTGCCGCTGCTGCTGCTGCTCGCTGCTGCTGCTGCTGCTGCTGCTGCTGCTGCGCTGCGCTGCTGCTGCTGCTGCTGCTGCTGCTGTGCTGCTGCTGCTGCTGCTGCTGCTGCTGCTGCTGCTGCTGCTGCTGCTGCTGTGCTGCTGCTGCTGCTGCTGCTGCTGTGCTGCTGCTGCGTGCTGCCGCTGCTGCGCTGCGCTGCCGCTGTGCCGTTGCTGCTGCTGCTGCTGCTGCGCTGCTGCTGCTGCTGCTGCTGCTGCTGCTGCTGCTGCTGCTGCGCTGCTGCTGCTGCTGCTGCTGCTGCTGCTGCTGCTGCTGCTGCTGCGCTGCGTTGCCGCTGCTGCTGCTGCTGCTGCTGCTGTGCTGCTGCTGCTGCTGCTGCTGCTGCTGCTGCTGCTGCTGCTGCTGCTGCTGCTTGCATAGAAGGGAGAGAGAGAGAGAATGTGTGAGGGATGCAAGTGGGTGTGGGGGAGGCGTAAGGGGGTATATAGGGGAGAGGAAGAGATAGGAAGGGTGTGTGGGGGTGACACACTGACCTGATCTCAAAGGAACGTGTTCCCTTGTACGGATTGTCTAAAAATATGAATGTCTCAAGACAGCACCTCTGCCAGGCAGCGCGTGCGCGCGCGCGCGCACACACAACACACACACACAGCAGGAGCTGTGACTCGACCCCTGCAGCCACAACTAGGTGAATACACACGCACACATAAACACACACACACAGGACAGGATGTTCCAGAAAGGGAACACAGAAACAAGGGGACACAACTGGAAGCTGAAGACTCAGATGAGTCAAAGGAATGTTAGGAAGCACTTCTTCAGCCATAGAGTAGTTAGGAAGTGGAATAGTCTAGCGAACGATATAGTGGAGGCGAGAACCATACATAGTTTTAAGACAAGGTATGATAAAGCTCATGGAGCAGGGAGAGCAGAGTCCCAGTAGCGGACAGCGAAGAGGCGGGGCCAGGAGCTGAGTCTCGACCCCTGCAACCACAATTAGGTGAGTACAATTAGGTGAGTACACCTACTGGAGTTCTATGACAGGGTGACGGCAGTAAGACAAGAAAGAGGTGGTGGGTAGATTGCATTTTCTTGGACTGTAAGAAGGCGTTTGACACAGTTCCACACAAGAGATTAGTGCAAAAGCTGGAGAACCAGGCAGGAATAACAGGGAAGGCACTGCAATGGATACCTGTCAGGAAGACAACAGCGAGTCATGGTACGTGGCGAAGTGTCAGAGTGGGCGCCTGTAACGAGCGGGGTGCCACAGGGATCAGTCCTAGGACCGGTGCTGCTTCTGGTATTTGTGAACGACATGACGGAAGGAATAGACTCCGAAGTGTCCCTGTTTGCAGATGATGTGAAGTTGATGAGAAGAATTCAATCGGACGAGGACCAGGCAGAACTACAGAGGAATCTGGACAGGCTGCAGGCCTGGTCCAGCAACTGGCTCCTGGAATTCAACCCCACCAAGTGCAAAGTCATGAAGATTGGGGAAGGGCAAAGAAGACCACAAACAGAGTACAGTCTTGGGGGCCAGAGCTTACAAACCTCACTCAAGGAAAAGGATCTTGGGGTGAGTATAACACCAGGCACATCTCCTGAGGCGCACATCAACCAAATAACTGCTGCAGCATACGGACGCCTGGTAAAGCTAAGAACAGCATTCCGACATCTTAATAAGGAGTCATTCAGTACCCTGTACACTGTGTACGTTAGGCCCATACTGGAGTATGCAGCGCCACTTTGGAACCCTCACCTAGCCAAGCATGCAAGGAAACTAGAGAAAGTGTAAAGGTTTGCAACAAGACTAGTCCCGGAGCTAAGGGGTATGTCCTACGAGGGAAGGTTAAGGAAAATCGACCTGACGACACTGGAGGACAGGAGAGATAGGGGGGACATGATAACAACATATAAGATACTGAGAGGAATTGACAAAGTGGACAGAGACAGAATGTTCCAGAGATGGGACACAAAAACAAGGGGACACAGTTGGAAGTTGAAGACTCAGATGAATCACAGGGATGTTAGGAAGTATTTCTTCAGTCACAGAGTGGTCGGGAAGTGGAATAGTTTAGAAAGCGATGTAGTGGAGGCAGGCTCTATACATAGCTTTAAGCAGAGGTATGATAAAGCTCATGGCGCAGGGAGAGTGATCCAGTAGCGGCCAGTGAAGAGGCGGGGCCAGGAGCTTTGACTCGACCCCTGCAACCACAACTAGGTGAGTACAACTAGGTGAGTTCACACACACACACACACACACACACGTGGGAGCGCACACACGTACGTAATGTTGGCAAATTGACTAGGGGGGGTGGGGGTGGTGTAGTGTGCCAGCCTTCAAGAATTCTTCAGTACTCAGAGTTTATTTAACTCCATCAGCTCGTATTCTCCCATGCTGCTGTGTATTACATTACTCATTTTGTACTTTGTGTGTACAAGAAGAATTATCTTAAATTCTCTGTAATATATTGTTACAATAATTGAGATTCGCGCGTGTGTGTGTGTATGTCTATATATAACACCAGCTGTGTCCTACAGAGGCAGGGTGACCTACCGAGGCAGGGTATCCTACCGAGGCAGGGTGACCTACCCCGAGGCAGGGTGTCCTACCGAGGCAGGGTGACTTACACTCGTTGTTGCCTCCCTGTCAGGTATTCTCTGATCCATTGCAGTGCCCTTTCTGTTATACGTGCCTGATCCTCTAGCTTTTGCACTAATCTCTTGTGAGGAACTGTGTCGAAGGCCTTCTTGTCTTAAAACTCCATAAGGTTTGTGACACAGGATTTGCCTTCCTGAATCCGTGCTGGTTGTCGTTTATAATCTTGTTCTGTTCCAGGTGCTCCACCAATCTCCTGATAATCTGCTCCATGACTTTGCATACTATACACGTCAGTGACACTGGTCTATAGTTTAGTGCCTCGTTTCTGTCTCCTTTCTCAAAAATGGGTTCTACATTTACCGTCTTCCATACAGCGTCTCTGCTTCCTCTCTAAGGACCCACGGGGAGATGTTCGGTCCCATCGCCTTTGAGGTATCAAGGTCACTTAGCAGCTTCTTCACCTCCTCCTCAGTTGTGTGTATGTCATCCAACACTTGTTGGTATATTCCTTGTTGGTGTCCCCCTCTGTTCTGTCTTCCCAGAGTCCTTCCTGTCTCCACTGTAAATACTTCCTTAAATCTCGTGTTGAGCTCCTCACATACCTCTTGATCGTTTCTTGTGAGTTACCCACCTTCTTTACTCTGCCTGATTACCTGGTGTGTGAGTGTGTACTCACCTAGTTGTGGTTGTGGGGGTCGAGTCATAGCTCCTGGCCCCGCCTCTTCACTAGCCGCTACTGGGTCACGCTCCCTGCTCCATGAGCTTTATCATATCTCTCCTTAAAGCTATGTATGGAACCTGCCTCCACTACATCGCTTCCCAAGCTATTCCACTTCCCGACCACTCTATGACTGAAGAAATACTTCCTAACATCCCTGTGATTCATCTGAGTCTTCAACTTCCAACTGTGTCCCCTTGTTGCTGTGTCCCATCTCTGGAACATTCTGTCTCTGTCCACCTTGTCAATTCCTCTCAGTATCTTATATGTCGTTATCATGTCCCCCCTATCTCTCCTGTCCTCCAGTGTCGTCAGGTCGATTTCCCTTAACCTCTCCTCGTAGGACATACCCCTTAGCTCCGGGACTAGTCTTGTTGCAAACCTTTGCACTTTCTCTAGCTTCTTTACGTGCTTGTGTGTGTGTGTGTGTGTGTGTGTGTGTGTGTGTGTGTGTGTGTGTGTGAAAGTATTATATTGCCAATATTCGTCTTTTTTTCTACCTTTTTTCTTGTCACTTATTTACGTCTGATATTTTATTTTTTTAATTTGTTTACTTGTTACAGAATTACTGTGTATATACACTCAGTCAGTCTCCGTACTGCCATTCAAGGTACATCTTCCACACTCGATCCCACCCCACCATTTCAGTGTTTTTATTAGATGAACAACTGGTACAGTTTGTTTCTAAATGTGGTACATTGGATTCAGTGCTTCGTACTTCCTTAATCTAATATTTAGCAAATTTATGTTTACCTGAGTGGGCAGTTTGTTTTGGGGGATAATTTACCAACACTTCATGTTTCAGAGGATACCTTTGTGTACGTGTCTTACGGAGATGTTTACATTTCAGCAGATAATGTATTATTCTCGTATATTTTTTACATTATTCCTGCGGGAGAATTTGTGAAGTCTAGGGAGTGTTGTTGCCGTGTTTGACTTACTCTGAGAGGAGTGTTGGCAGCCCTGGCTCAACCTCCACCCACACAACCCCCTCCCCCCTACACACACACACGCACACGTACATACACACACACACATACATACACACACACATACATACATACACATACATACATACACACACACATACATACATACACATACATACATACACACACACAATTCTGGCCTCTGCCGCCCATGAGCGACGTACACGCCCACCTGACCTTGGGCGACGCAAGCACCACGTGACTCTGATGTGTGTGTGTGTGTACTCACCTAATTGTGGTTGCAGGGGTCAGTACATATCTCCTGTCCCCACCATGGACCCGGAGCGCGCGCGCTCGTGTTTGTGTGTGTCCGCGCGCACTTATATTTCCTTCCTTTGGATGCTCATTAAATTATCTTAATTTAATGTATAAGAGGGAGGTAATGAGGGAGGGAGGAGGAAGGAAGGAGGGAGGGAAGGAAGTAAGGAGGGAGGGGGCAAGGAAGGAGGAGCGAGGGAGTGAAGGAAGGAAGGAGGGAGGGAGGGAGGGAAGGAAGTGAGGGAAGGAAGGAGGGAGGGAGGGAAGGAAGTAAGGAGGGAGGGAAGGAAGGAGGGAGGGAGGGAAGGAAGTAAGGAGGGAGGGAAGGAAGGAGGGAGGGAGGGAAGGAAGGAGGGAGGGAGGAAGGAAGTAAGGAGGGAGGAAGGAAGTAAGGAGGAGGGAAGGAAGGAGGAGGAGGGAAGGAAGGAGGGAGGGAGGGAAGGAAGTAAGGAGGGAGGGAAGGAAGGAGGGGGGGAGGGAAGGAAGGAGGGAGGAGGGAAGGAAGGAGGGAGGGAAGATAGGAAGATAAGAAAGGAATGAAGGAGGGAGGGAGGTAAGGAAGGAGGGAGGGAGGGAAGGAAGGAGGGAGGGAAGGAGGGAGGGAGGTAATGAAGGAAGGAGGGAGGGAGAGAAGGGGAGGGAGGAAAGGAATGAAGGAAGGAGGGAGGGAAGAAAGGAAGGAGGGAGGGAAGGAAGGAGGGAGGGAGAGAAGGGGAGGGAGGAAAGGAATAAAGGAAGGAGGGAGGGAAGAAAGGAAGCAGGGAGGGAGGGAAGGAAGGAAGGAGGGAGGGAGAGAATAAACCGCTGTGTAGGGTGTAGAAAAAGTAGAAAATTTTCTTGTTATAAGAATTATGTTGGTAAGAAATTAAGATGGCAAAGTGATGTGTATGTTGCCTGGCCAGGCTGAACATGTGTATGTTGCCTGGCCAGGCTGAACATGTGTATGTTGCCTGGCCAGGCTGAACATGTGTATGTTGCCTGGCCAGGCTGAACATGTGTATGTTGCCTGGCCAGGCTGAACATGTGTATGTTGCCTGGCCAGGCTGAACATGTGTATGTTGCCTGGCCAGGCTGAACATGTGTATGTTGCCTGGTCATTCTGAACATGTGTATGTTGCCTGACCAGGCTGAACATGTGTATGTTGCCTGGCCAGGCTGAACATGTGTATGTTGCCTGGCCAGGCTGAACATGTGTATGTTGCCTGGCCAGGCTGAACATGTGTATGATGCCTGGCCAGGCTGAACATGTGTATGTTGCCTGACCAGGCTGAACATGTGTATGTTGCCTGGCCAGGCTGAACATGTGATGTTGCCTGGCCAGGCTGAACATGTGTATGTTGCCTGGCCAGGCTGAACATGTGTATGTTGCCTGACCAGGCTGAACATGTGTATGTTGCCTGGCCAGGCTGAACATGTGTATGTTGCCTGGCCAGGCTGAACATGTGTATGTTGCCTGGCCAGGCTGAACATGTGTATGTTGCCTGGCCAGGCTGAACATGTGTATGTTGCCTGGCCAGGCTGAACATGTGTATGTTGCCTGGTCAGGCTGAACATGTGTATGATGCCTGGCCAGGCTGAACATGTGTATGTTGCCTGGCCAGGCTGAACATGTGATGTTGCCTGGCCAGGCTGAACATGTGTATGTTGCCTGGCCAGGCTGAACATGTGTATGATGCCTGGCCAGGCTGAACATGTATGTTGCCTGACCAGGCTGAACATGTATGTTGCCTGGCCAGGCTGAACATGTGTATGTTGCCTGGCCAGGCTGAACATTGTATGTTGCCTGGCCAGGCTGAACATGTGTATGTTGCCTGACCAGGCTGAACATGTGTATGTTGCCTGGCCAGGCTGAACATGTGATGTTGCCTGGCCAGGCTGAACATGTGTATGTTGCCTGGCCAGGCTGAACATGTGTATGTTGCCTGGCCAGGCTGAACATGTGTATGTTGCCTGGCCAGGCTGAACATGTGATGTTGCCTGGTCAGGCTGAACATGTGTATGATGCCTGGCCAGGCTGAACATGTGTATGTTGCCTGGCCAGGCTGAACATGTGTATGTTGCCTGGCCAGACTGAACATGTGTATGTTGCCTAGCCAGGCTGAACATGTGTATGTTGCCTGGCCAGGCTGAACATGTGATGTTGCCTGGCCAGGCTGAACATGTGTATGTTGCCTGGCCAGGCTGAACATGGAAGTTGCCTGGCCAGGCTGAACATGTGTATGTTGCCTGGCCAGGTTGAACATTGTATGTTGCCTGGCCAGGCTGAACATGTGATGTTGCCTGGCCAGGCTGAACATGTATGTTGCCTGACCAGGCTGAACATGTGTATGTTGCCTGGCCAGGCTGAACATGTATGATGCCTGGCCAGGCTGAACATGTGTATGTTGCCTGGCCAGGCTGAACATGTGTATGTTGCCTGGCCAGGCTGAACATGTGTATGTTGCCTGACCAGGCTGAACATGTGTATGTTGCCTGGCCAGGCTGAACATGTGTATGTTGCCTGGCCAGGCTGAACATGTGTATGTTGCCTGGCCAGGCTGAACATGTGTATGTTGCCTGGCCAGGCTGAACATGTGTATGATGCCTGGCCAGGCTCAACATGTGTATGTTGCCTGGCCAGGCTGAACATGTGTATGTTGCCTAGCCAGGCTGAACATGTGTATGTTGCCTGGCCAGGCTGAACATGTGTATGTTGCCTGGCCAGGCTGAACATGTGTATGTTGCCTGGCCATGCTGAACATGTGTATGTTGCCTGGCCAGGCTGAACATGTGTATGTTGCCTAGCCAGGCTGAACATGTGTATGTTGCCTAGCCAGGCTGAACATGTGTATGTTGCCTAGCCAGGCTGAACATGTGTATGTTGCCTAGCCAGGCTGAAAATAACCATGAATGACATTTGCATAATTTTATATTAGCATTCTGAAGTGTGTCTGATTCCCACGAGGAGGAGGAGGAAGCAGGTGAGGTGGGAGGTACTGGAGGAGGAAGCAGGTGAGGTGGGATGTACTGGAGGAGGAAGCAGGTGAGGTGGGAGGTACTGGAGGAGGAAGCAGGTGAGGTGGGAGGTACTGGAGGAGGAAGCAGGTGAGGTGGGAGGTACTGGAGGAGGAAGCAGGTGAGGTGGGAGGTACTGGAGGAGGAAGCAGGTGAGGTGGAGGTACTGGAGGAGCAGGTGAGGTGGAAGGTACTGGAGGAGGAAGCAGGTGAGGTGGGAGGTACTGGAGGAGGAAGCAGGTGAGGTGGGAGGTACTGGAGGAGGCAGGTGAGGTGGAGGTACTGGAGGAGGAAGCAGGTGAGGTGGGAGGTACTGGAGGAGGAAGCAGGTGAGGTGGGAGGTACTGGAGGAGGAAGCAGGTGAGGTGGGAGGTACTGGAGGAGGAAGCAGGTGAGGGTGAACAAGAGGAGTAAAAGGAAGAACAAGGGGAGCAAAAGGGAGAACAAGAGGAGTAAGATGAAGAACAAGGGGAGCAAAAGGGAGAACAAGGAGTAAGAGGAAGAACAAGGGGAGTAAGAGGAAGAACAATGTGAGTAATAGGAAGAACAAGGGGAGTAAGAGGAAGAACAAGGAGAGTAAGAGGAAGAACAATGTAAGAGGAAGAGCAAGGGGAGTAAGAGGAAAAGCAAGGGGAGCAAGAGGGAGAACAAGGGGAGTAAGAGGAAGAGCAAGGGGAGCAAGAGGGAGAACAATGGGAGTAAAGGAAGAGCAAGGGAGCAAAAGGAGAACAAGAGGAGTAAGATGAAGAACAAGGAGAGCAAAAGGAGAACAAGGAGTAAGAGGAAGAACAAGGGGAGTAAGAGGAAGAACAAGGGGAGTAAGAGGAAGAACAAGGAGAGTAAGAGGAAGAACAATGTAAGAGGAAGAGCAAGGGAAGTAAGAGGAAGAACAAGGGGAGTAAGAATAAGAGCAAGGGGAGTAAGAGGAAGAACAAGGGGAGTAAGAGGAAGAACAAGGGGAGTAAGAGGAAGAACAAGGAGAGTAAGAGGAAGAACAATGTAAGAGGAAGAGCAAGGGGAGTAAGAGGAAGAGCAAGGGGAGTAAGAGGAAGAGCAAGGGGAGTAAAAGGAAGAGCAAGGGGAGTAAGAGGAAGAACAAGGGGAGTAAGAGGAAGAACAAGGGGAGTAAGAGGAAGAACAAGGGGAGTAAGAGGAAGAGCAAGGGGAGTAAGAGGAAGAGCAAGGGGAGTAAGAGGAAGAGCAAGGAGTAAGAGGAAGACAAGGAGTAAGAGGAAAACAAGGAGTAAGAGGAAGAACAAGGAGTAAGAGAAAGAGCAAGGAGTAAGAGGAAGAGCAAGGGGAGTAAGAGGAAGAGCAAGGGGAGTAAGAGGAAGAACAAGGGGAGTAAGAGGAAGAACAAGGGGAGCAAGAGGGAGAACAAGGGGAGTGAGAGGAAGAACAAGGGAAGTAAGATGAAGAACACGTGGAGTAAGAGGAATAACAAGGGAGTAAGAGGAAGAACAAGGGGAGCAATAGGGAGAACAAGGGGTCAAGAGGGAGAACAAGGGGTCAAGAGGGAGAACAAGGGGAGTAAGAGGCAGAACAACGGGAGTAAAAGGGAGAACAACGGAAGTAAGAGGGAGAACAAGGGGAGTAAGAGGGAGAACAAGGGGAGTAAGAGGGAGAACAACGGGAGTAGGAGGAAGAACAAGGGGAGTAAGAGGGAGAACAAGGGGAATAAGAGGGAGAACAACGGGAGCAAGAGGGAAAACAAGAGGAGTAAGAGGGAAACAACGGGAGTAAGAGGGAGAACAAGATGAGTAAGAGGGAGAACAACGGAAGTAAGAGGGAGAACAAGTGGAATAAGAACAAATTATGTATGAGGGAGAATAAGTGAAGTAAGTGGGAGAAGTGGAGTGAGGGGGAAGTGGAGTGGGGGGGAAGTGGAGTGAGGGGAAGTGGAGTGAGGGGGAAGTGGAGTGAGGGGGAAGTGGAGTGAGGGGATGGGACATAGTAACCTAAGGAAAAAGAGGAAGACTTTGGAGGTTTTCCCAAACTGGGGTACGAGTACCTCACAGGACACAAACTGGGGTACGTGTACCTCACAGTACACAAACTGGGGTACGTGTACCTCACAGGACACAAACTGGGGTACGTGTACTTCACAGGACACAAACTGGGGTACGTGTACCTCACAGGACACAAACTGGGGTACGTGTACCTCACAGAACACAAACTGGGGTACGAGTACCTCACAGGACACAAACTGGGGTACGTGTACCTCACAGGACACAAACTGGGGTACGTGTACCTCACAGGACACAAACTGGGGTACGTGTACTTCACAGGACACAAACTGGGGTACGAGTACCTCACAGGACACAAACTGGGGTACGTGTACCTCACAGGACACAAACTGGGGTACGAGTACCTCACAGGACACAAACTGGGGTACGAGTACCTCACAGGACACAAACTGGGGTACGTGTACCTCACAGGACACAAACTGGGGTACGAGTACCTCACAGGACACAAACTGGGGTACGAGTACCTCACAGGACACAAACTGGGGTACGTGTACCTCACAGGACACAAATTGCGGTACGATTACCTCACAGGACACAAACTGGGGTACGTGTACCTCACATGACACAAACTGGGGTACGAGTACCTCACAGGACACAAACTGGGGTACGAGTACCTCACAGGACACAAACTGGGGTACGTGTACCTCACAGGACACAAACTGGGGTACGAGTACCTCACAGGACACAAACTGGGATACGTGTACCTCACAGGACACAAACTGGGGTACGTGTACCTCACAGGACACAAACTGGGGTACGTGTACCTCACAGGACACAAACTGGGGTACGTGTACCTCACATGACACAAACTGGGGTACGAGTACCTCACATGACACAAACTGGGGTACGAGTACCTCACAGGACACAAACTGGGGTACGAGTACCTCACATGACACAAACTGGGGACAGGTACCTCATGACACAAACTGGGGTACGTGTACCTCACAGGACACAAACTGGGGTACGTGTACCTCACATGACACAAACTGGGGTACGAGTACCTCACAGGACACAAACTGGGGTACGAGTACCTCACATGACACAAACTGGGGTACGAGTACCTCACATGACACAAACTGGGTTACGAGTACCTCACATGACACAAACTGGGATACGTGTACCTCACAGGACACAAACTGGGGTACAAGTACCTCACAGGACACAAACTGGGGTACGTGTACCTCACAGGACACAAACTGGGGTACGTGTACCTCACAGGATACAAACGTGGGTACGAATACCTCACAGGACACAAACTGGGGTACGAGTACCTCACAGGACACAAACTGGGGTACGTGTACCTCGCAGGACACAAACTGGGGTACGAGTACCTCACAGGACACAAACTGGGGTACGTGTACCTCACAGGACACAAACTGGGGTACGAGTACCTCACAGGACACAAACTGGAGTACGAGTACCTCACATGACACAAACTGGGGTACGAGTACCTCACATGATTCAAACTGGGGTACGAGTACCTCACATGATACAAACTGGGGTACGAGTACCTCACATGACACAAACTGGGGTACGAGTACCTCACAGGACACAAACTGGGGTACGAGTACCTCACATGATACAAACTGGGGTACGAGTACCTCACATGACACAAACTGGGGTACGTGTACCTCACAGGACACAAACTGGGGTACGAGTACCTCACATGACACAAACTGGGGTACGAGTACCTCACATGATACAAACTGGGGTACGAGTACCTCACATGATACAAACTGGGGTACGAGTACCTCACATGACACAAACTGGGGTACGAGTACCTCACATGATACAAACTGGGGTACGAGTACCTCACATGACACAAACTGGGGTACGTGTACCTCACAGGACACAAACTGGGGTACGAGTACCTCACATGACACAAACTGGGGTACGAGTACCTCACATGATACAAACTGGGGTACGAGTACCTCACATGACACAAACTGGGGTACGTGTACCTCACATGACACAAACTGGTGTACGAGTACCTCACATGATACAAACTGGGGTACGAGTACCTCACATGACACAAACTGGGGTACGAGTACCTCACATGACACAAACTGGGGTACGAGTACCTCACATGATACAAACTGGGGTACGAGTACCTCACTGACACAAACTGGGGTACGTGTACCTACAGGACACAAACTGGGGTACGTGTACCTCACAGGACAAACATTGCGGTACGATTACCTCACAGGACACAAACTGGGGTACGTGTACCTCACAGGACACAAACTGGGGTACGAGTACCTCACAGGACACAAACTGGGGTACGTGTACCTCACAGGACACAAACTGGGGTACGTGTACCTCACAGGACACAAACTGGTACGAGTACCTCACAGGACACAAACTGGGGTACGTGTACCTCACAGGACACAAACTGGGTCGTGTACCTCACAGGACACAAACTGGGGTACGTGTACCTCACAGGACACAAACTGGACAATACCTCACAGGACACAAACTGGGATACGAGTACCTCACAGGACACAAACTGGGGTACGAGTACCACATGACACAAACTGGGGTACGAGTACCTCACATGACACAAACTGGGGTACGAGTACCTCACATGACACAAACTGGGGTACGAGTACCCCCAAGGACACAAACTGGGATGAGTACCTCCAATGACACAAACGGGGGAGACCCACATGACACAAACGGGGGTACGTGTCCCCACATGACACAAACTGGGGAAGTCCCCCACTGAACAAACTGGGGTGAGCCCCTCATGCCAAACTGGGATAGAGAACATGCACAAACTGGGGTACAGTACCCACATGACACAAACTGGGAACAGTACCTCACATGACAAAAACGGGGATACAGTCCCCACATAACAAACTGGGGTACAGTCCCCACAGCTTGTCATGTTGGGTTACGCGGGTGGAGCCCCGTTTTAATGCGTTTACGATATACCCGAGGAGACACAGTGCGAGAATTAAGCGTGTGTAAACCCTAAAGTGCATATACGCATTTGAACCAACATAACAGAAATCCGGAACATTAAATAGGAAAAAAATATAGACTATAGTTAAATTTGAGTGCCGGTGGAGCAACCTTTTGGTGGAAATAGGGCCCGGAGGCCAGCGAATTTTTGCCAGATACATCCAAATTCGGAGGTGAAAATTAACAAACATATATTGAACTAACAAGTAATATAGCGAGTGGCAAGGATATATAGGGAGTGACTAACCCAAAACTGTAGTAAGAGAAATAGTAATAAATCCCCAGTTTTTAAAAGATATGGGTTTGCAAAGGAAAATACTACAAGGGTTTGGGATATGAAAAATTTCCAGAGGTCCTGAGAAGCAGAAATAACAGATAAGAAATTTATAGTTTAAGAAACAAAAACAAATGATGGTGGCACTGGGCAGGGGAAACACAGATACATTTGGGGATAAAAACCCTGTGAAGTGTCTTTCCGGCCCCCCCACTGGTGGGTTTTTATGGGAAATGAAGGGGGAAAATACCGGGAAACATAGGTATCGTGTGGAAAAAAATCAATGACCACAGTATTAGTTCAGTGAAAAGAAAAG
>WNWK01025641.1:0-28335 GCA_009830355.1 Cherax destructor
GGGTGTAGCCGAATTTTTGTATTATTGCCACGTTAATTTCGTTTAGGTTATTGCAATATCACTGCTTGTAGGATTTTTCTAATGCTATAATATTCATCCTTCTGGCAGTGGGTGCTGGTGTGCCTAGGGGCACTTCCGGTATCCTTCCCTTTCTCCCTCTCTCCCTCCCTCACTTACTCACTCCATGTGAACACGTCCTATGGGAACGTACTTGCGTGGATAACCTCTTTTCTGCAATTTTGCAAGCTCTTGATGATGTGTTGATTGCAACACGAAAGGCCTAGAGCTATCATTCTACTCCCCCCACAGTTGGTTGTTTTGCATCCTGTATCGCTTGGATTGCGATATTTGCTTAATATATATATATATATATTTTATATATATGGGGTCCACCTCTAGTGCAAATTGTGGGACCCATAGCCTCGGAGAAGTGGATAAAAAGGCATCAAGGAAGAATATTTGGATTTCTTCCTGAAGCCGTTTGAATATTCCACTTCTCCTACCACCCCATCCTATATACACACATACATACATATAAATGCTTTATTAATAGACATAATACATTTATAAAACACACAAACATGAACATGAATACAATGGTACAATATGTCAAAGATTATGAATCTCCTCCAGCTCCTCCGAAGCCGGACGCGAGCCGAGTATGCAGCATGCGTTTCCCCTCTGGATGGCCACGCTGAGACGCTGAAACATGAACGTGGCTGCCCTTGGGTCCCTGGTGGTGTCGATGAGTCTGGAACCCAGCTCTTTAAGGAAACGTGTTGCATTTTTCCCCACGCTCCCAAGGTCTCTGATCCCACTGGGACAAATTTATACTGTTGGCTTATGTCCCTGTACTTGCCGATCTTGTACTCCTCTCTGTGGTCAGCAGCTCCTCCCTGTCGCCCAACACTGTGATGGATGTAGGTGTCAGCCAGTGTCGACACACAGGTATAATCCCATGCTAAAAGCTTGCCATTCTTCCAAGGATAGATGGTGATCCCGTCGGGCGGTTTGCTGGGTTGTGGGCATTGTTGGCTGCTAGTGATCGAGGCTTCTCTCGGCTGGGCATCCAGCTGTAGCGAGGGTTCTCTTTATGATGTCGTTGACCTCATTGTGTCTTGCATGCCAACCCTTGGTTTTAGAACAGTTAAGACCATGTAGACCATATTGGTCGGCTTGCGCATCGCCGCAAATACACGTATATTCCGTGTGAATGGGGGCAGCAAGGCGCAGAGCCACTGCAATACGAAGGGTCTTAGGGTCCAGGCGTGTTCCCATGGCCGAAATGGGAACTGTTTGGAGGAAGTCCCCAGAGTGAAGTGCACTCACGGCTAGGAGACGGGCAGTCTCCCTGTCTGATGTTACGGCCCTGAGCATATTGGCAAGTATCTTTTCAACAATGGGGCTGTCCCAGCTTGACTGTTTGTAGGCCAGTTCTTCACTAGGTTTTGGTGCTGGAGCAGCAAGAGTCTCCCATTCAGTGATGGCACTGGTGTAGCTAGGGTCCTGTATTCCTGCTGAATCACTGAGGTTGTATGGAGGAATTTGTTTTATTAGTTCATTTGATGCTATGGAAAGGATATATATATATATATATATATATATATATATATATATATATATATATATATATATATATATATATATATATATATATATATATATATATATGTGCCAAAAGATCACAGTAATCAGGTGATATCAAAATAAAATGGTATAGATATGTTGATGATATTTTGTGCCTTATGCCTAAGAATGTAGACATAAACCATTTCCTTGTTAAATTAAATAGCTTAGCTCATTCTATAAATTTTACTGTTGAATTCGAAGTAAATAACTCATTGCCCTTCCTAGATGTTTTTATTATTAAGGGTAACATTGATTTTAAATTTAAAATTTACAGAAAACCTACAAATAATTGTTCCTATGTACACTATTACTCTTCACATCAAGATAGAGTTAAAGTGTCGGTTTTTTCTTCTATGTTTTTGAGAGCTTTACGTATTTGTAGTCCAGAGTTCATAGATGAAGAAATCTCGAAAATTTATGAAATAGCTAATGATTTAAAATACCCTAGAAACATAATTGATAAATCTTTTAAAATAGCTAGGAATACTTTTTACAATCCCAAAAGGGACAACCAACCTTATTCAACCAAAAATATGTTGGTTCTCCCTTACCATGAAAACTTGGTTGATATACCTTCCTTTCTTAAGAATTTTAATATCAAAGTTGTATTTAAAAATCTTGATACAGTAAAAAGACTTTTGATAAAAAATTCCCCCAAGTTTATTATGGTCAAACTGGTAAAAGTCTTGAACTAAGATTAAAACAACATAAATATAGCATTAGAACTGGACAAGATTCTAATGCTCTATTTATTCATGTGAGAGATTTTAACCATCCAATTGATTTTCAAAATGCTGAGAAGGTTGTATCAAGCAAGTCCATAGTTGAGAGGAATATAATAGAATCATGTTTCATTAAAAGCAGTTTTGAAAAAAATATGAATATTTCTTTTGGTTTATATAAATTGGATTCTTTTATAATTAATAAAATTTGGGAAGAATTTAATGATAAATTGGACTAATCTTAATTCTTGGGAAGAGTTTCAGGTCCTTTCTTATTTTCCTCTTCACAGAGTCGTGCGATGTTACGCTACTGTGAGGTGTAGTCTTTGTTAGTGTGATGTGACTGTGAGGTGTAGTCTTGCCCCTTATATAAGTCCTCTTGTTATGTTTCCTTTTATAGTTCCTTGATAATGTGAGTAGTCACGAAAGCGCTTGGAATTCCTCTTTTTTCATAGTGGTTGTCTTGCATATATATATATATATATATATATATATATATATATATATATATATATATATATATATATATATATATATATATATATATATATATATATATATATATATATATATATATATATATATATATATATATATATACATATATATATATATATATATATATATATATATATATATATTTTAATTTATCTCTTCAAACAGGTGTAGTGTCTGATATGTGGAAGATGGCTAATGTAATTCCTATTTTTAAAGCAGGGGACAAGTCACTACCGTCAAACTACCGCCCAATAAGCCTGACCTCAATTGTAGGCAAATTAACTAGAGTCAATTATAGCTGATATTATTAGAAGCCATCTAGATAACCATAATTTGATTAATGATACCCAGCATGGATTCACGAGGGCCGTTCCTGCCTATCTAATTTATTAACCTTCTTCAGTAAAGCTTTTGAGGCTGTTGATCACGATAAAGAATTCGATATTGTTTATTTAGACTTTAGTAAGGCTTTTGATAGAGTACCGCGCCAGAGACTGTTAAAGAAAGTGGCAGCTCATGGCATTGGGGGAAAAGTGCTGTCATGGATCGAGTCATGGCTCACCAATAGGAAGCAGAGAGTGTGCATAAATAGGGTTAAATCCGAATGGGGACTTGTAACAAGTGGTGTTCCACAGGGATCAGTCTTAGGCCCATTGTTATTTATAATATATATCAATGACCTTGATGACTAGTGATATGAGCAAATTCGCCGACGACACGAAGATAGGTAGGATAATTGATTCAAACATAGATGTCATAGAACTTCAGGAAGATTTAGACAAACTTAATTCGTGGTCAGAAAAGTGGCAGATGCAGTTCAATGTAGATAAATGCAAGGTTCTGAAGCTCGGGAGTGTCCATAACCCAAGCACTTATAAGTTAAATAACGTAGAACTTAGCCATACAGATTGCGAGAAGGACTTGGGAGTGATGGTAAGCAGCAACCTTAAACCAAGACAGCAATGCCTAAGCGTACGTAATAAGGCAAATAGATTACTGGGATTTATATCAAGAAGTGTTAGCAACAGAAGTCCAGAGGTTATATTACAGCTTTATACATCATTAGTAAGGCCTCACCTAGATTACGCAGCTCAGTTCTGGTCTCCATATTACAGAATGGACATAAATTCGTTAGAAAACATTCAGCGTAGAATGACTAAATTAATACATAGCATTAGAAATCTTCCTTACGAAGGGATGGAGGATATTGTTTGCCGTCTGGACGACATCATGAGAGGTAATGGGAGCAATCCTATTATCTGTCTCAGTGCTGGAGGCAACGATGTTGGCAGACGTAGGAGTGAGGACCTGACTAGCAGGTTTAGGTCAGCAATAGACATAATTAGGAAGAAGGGTGGGAACCCTGTCATATGTGGTATTTTGCCAAGGAGAGTAGTTGGAAATGAATGGCTGTCCAGGGCAATTGGTGTCAATTGCTGGCTGGACAAATACTGTAAGGAAAATTCAGTAACATTCATTGACAACTGGGACCTCTTCTATGGCAGAAATGACATGTATGCCAGGGATGGGGTTCACTTATCCAGGTCTGGGGTGGGGGCACTGGCAACTGCAGTGGAGGGAGCTGTTAGGGCTTTAAACTAGAAATAGTTAGTGGTATGGGTTTTGGGGGGAAAACAGAGAAGTCCCAGTGTAGTAATATTATAAGTTGTAGGAGAACTAGTAATAGGCAGAATAAGGTGGATAGTGGAAAGCTAGTGACACTAGATGACAAGGACAGTAATAGGTATAGTGGAAAAACAGAGATGAGCAGGAAGGGTAAAGAGAAAGGAGGGTCTCTAAATATATATTACACCAATAGTCGTAGTGCTAGGAATAAGATGGACGAGTTGAGATTAGTTGCAAGTACGGGTAATATTGATGTTTTTGCAATAACTGAGACATGGTTTAATATGAAAAATCGGGACTTGCCTGCCGAATGTCACATTCAGGGTTTTAAATTGTTCCAAGTAGACAGAAGTATCGGGAAAGGGGTGGGGTGGCACTCTATGTCCGTGATCATTTAAATTGTTGCATAAAAACGGGTATAAAGTCTGAATTAACACATACAGAGTCTGTCTGGATAGAATTTTCAGAGGGGTGTGAAAAATTGATTTTAGGCGTGATTTACCGTCCTCCAAACTTAGATAGGGAACAAGGGAGACTACTTTGGGAGGAAATTGTTAAGGCCACAAGACACGATAACGTATTAATTCTAGGGGACTTTAACTTTAGTCAGATTGATTGGAATTTCATGACAGGGAATTTAGAATCTAACGACTTTTTAGAAGTAGTTCAGGATTGCTTTTGAAGCAGTTTGTAACAGAACCTACAAGGGAAATAACCTACTTGACTTGGTTCTGGCAAGCAAGAAACCCTTGTTAATAATTTAGAAATTACAGAGGAACTCGGCTCAAGCGACCACAAGTCAATTACCTTTAGCATTGAATGGATGTATGATAGTAGGGATAATTCAGTAATGGTCCCAGATTTTCGCTTAGCAGATTATAATGGACTTAGAGAACACTTATCAACTGTGGACTGGGGTGAAGAAGAAAGGTATCAATATGACAGTTTTCTTAACACTATACAGGCTGCCCAAAGAACATTTATCCCGTATAAAGAAATTAGATCAAGTAGAAATGACCCAAAATGGATGAATAATAGGCTCAAATATCTTTTAGGGCAGAAGAAAGGAGACACATATGCAACACTTGTGTATCTTTATTGAGGAAACGTTTCGCCACACAGTGGCTTCATCAGTCCATACAAAGGAGAATCGTGAAGAACAGGAGGAGTGTGAGGTTGTCAGGCCCTCAATCTTGAGTAGATGTTGTCAGTCCATCAATCTTGAATAGAATAACAGCATATGAGCAGAGGGAGCTATATACTGTAGACAGGAGAGGTGCAGCAGTTGTAGGAGGTGTCACATTTGTTCAATGTGGAAGTAGGTCGTGCCCAAGGAATAGGCAAGCGAAGAAATCCCTGTATTAAGATACCAAGATGTTGCAGTGTCAGACAGGATGTGAATGAATGGTTCAGAGAACCGACGAGTTGTAAATTAGACACATATGAACACTTGTGTATCTTTATTGAGGAAACGTTTCCTCAATAAAGATACACAAGTGTTGCATATGTGTCTAATTTACCAACTCGTCGGTTCTCTGAACCATTCATTCACAGAAGAAAGGAATTTATAGGCGCATAAAAAGAGGTGAGGGTCATCTTATAAATCAGTATACTGACATTAAGAGGGACGTTAAAAAGGGAATAAGAAAAGCTAAACGGGACTATGAAATTAAAGTTGCTAGGGATTCAAAACTAACCCAAAAAGTTTTTTTCCCGGTTTATAGAACAAAAGTTAGGGATAAGATAGGTCCCCTTAAAAATAACTTTGGGCATCTTACTGACAAGGAGAATGATATGTGCTCTATTTTTAATAATTATTTTCTCTCGGTTTTCACACAGGAAGACATTAATAATATCCCAGTAATTAATTTTTACAGAGGCCCAGAAGAAGATAAATTATGTAATATCACAGTCATGAAACAGCTGGACCGACTGAAACAAAATAAATCGCCGGGTCCTGATGAGCTTTTGCAAGGGTTCTTAAGGAATGCAAATGGAACTCTGTGAACCAATATCTAACATTTTTAATTTATCTCTTCAAACAGGTGTAGAGTCTGATATGTGGAAGATGGCTAATGTAATTCCTATTTTTAAAGCAGGGGACAAGTCACTACCGTCAAACTACCGCCCAATAAGCCTGACCTCAATTGTAGGCAAATTAACTAGAGTCAATTATAGCTGATATTATTAGAAGCCATCTAGATAACCATAATTTGATTAATGATACCCAGCATGGATTCACGAGGGCCGTTCCTGCCTATCTAATTTATTAACCTTCTTCAGTAAAGCTTTTGAGGCTGTTGATCACGATAAAGAATTCGATATTGTTTATTTAGACTTTAGTAAGGCTTTTGATAGAGTACCGCACCAGAGACTGTTAAAGAAAGTGGCAGCTCATGGCATTGGGGAAAAGTGCTGTCATGGATCGAGTCATGGCTCACCAATAGGAAGCAGAGAGTGTGCATAAATGGGGTTAAATCCGAATGGGGACTTGTAACAAGTGGTGTTCCACAGGGATCAGTCTTAGGCCCATTGTTATTTATAATATAAGAACATAAGAACATAAGAAAGGAGGAACACTGCAGCAGGCCTGTTGGCCCATACTAGGCAGGTCCTTCACAATCCGTCCCACTAACAGAATATTTGCTCAACCCAATTTCAATGCTACCCAAGAAATAGCTTTGACAATTCTACCCACTCATGCGCGAGTCCACTCAAATCCAACCCCTCTCACTCATGAATTTATCCAACCTAAATTTGAAACTACCCAAGGTCTAGCTTCAATAACCTTACTAGGCAGACTGTTCCACTCATCAACTACCCTATTTCCAAACAATACTTTCCTATATCCTTTCTAAATCTAAACTTATCTACTTGAATCCATTATTGCGGTTCTCTCTTGGAGAGATATCCTCAAGACCTTATTTATATCCCCTTTGTTAATACCCATTTTCCACTTGTATACCTCGATCATGTCTCCCCTCATTCTACGTCTTACAAGTGAATGTAATTTTAGGGTCTTCAATCTTTCTTCGTAAGGAAGATTTCTAATGCTATGTATTAATTTAGTCAATGACCTTGATGAGGGAATTACTAGTGATATGAGCAAATTCGCCGACGACACGAAGATAGGTAGGATAATTGATTCAAACATAGAAGTCATAGAACTTCAGGAAGATTTAGACAAACTTAATTCGTGGTCAGAAAAGTGGCAGATGCCATACAGATTGCGAGAAGGACTTGGGGGTGATGGTAAGCAGCAACCTTAAACCAAGACAGCAATGCCTAAGCGTACGTAATAAGGCAAATAGATTACTGGGATTTATATCAAGAAGTGTTAGCAACAGAAGTCCAGAGGTTATATTACAGCTTTATACATCATTAGTAAGGCCTCACCTAGATTACGCAGCTCAGTTCTGGTCTCCATATTACAGAATGGACATAAATTCGTTAGAAAACATTCAGCGTAGAATGACTAAATTAATACATAGCATTAGAAATCTTCCTTACGAAGAAAGATTGAAGACCCTAAAATTACATTCACTTGTAAGACGTAGAATGAGGGAGACATGATCGAGGTATACAAGTGGAAAATGGGTATTAACAAAGGGGATATAAATAAGGTCTTGAGGATATCTCTCCAAGAGAGAACCTGAATAATGGATTCAAGTTAGATAAGTTTAGATTTAGAAAGGATATAGGAAAGTATTGGTTTGGAAATTGGGTAGTTGATGAGTGGAACAGTCTGCCTAGTAGGGTTATTGAAGCTAGGACCTTGGGTAGTTTCAAATTTAGGTTGGATAAATTCATGAGTGAAGGGTTGGATTTGAGTGGGACTCGCGCATGAGTGGGTAGAATTGTCAAGCTTATTTCTTGGGTAGCATTGAAAATTGGGTTGAGCAAATATTCTGTTAGTGGGACGGATTGTGAAGGACCTGCCTAGTATGGGCCAACAGGCCTGCTGCAGTGTTCCTCCTTTCTTATGTTCTTATGTTCTTATATACACTGATCTCTGGCCGACGGAGACTCGAACCTACGAACCTTGTGACAAGGTACGCAGTGCTTGCCGACGGTACCACACTGGTCCAATACCTTGGCATCCAGCTCACGCTAGACGTTGATCCAAGGCAGCCAGCTTTCAGGCAGGTGGCTTACAGATTTTCATCTCATCCCCTGCATGCATCGACACAACTAGAGATTTTTACAATGCTAGGAATTCGCAAGAGCAGGCGAAATATTCACAAACACTAATCTCTGGCCGACGGAGACTCGAACCTACGAACCTCATGACAAGGTACGCAGTGCTCTTGCGAATTCCTAGCATTGTAAAAATCTCTAGTTGTGTCGATGCATGCAGGGGATGAGAAGAAAAGCTGTAAGCCACCTGCCTGAAAGCTGGCTGCCTTGGATCAACGTCTAGCGTGAGCTGGATGCCAAGGTATTGGACCAGTGTGGTACCGTCGGCAAAGCACTGCGTGCCTTGTCACAAGGTTCGTAGGTTCGAGTCTCCGTCGGCCAGAGATCAGTGTTTGTGAATATTTCGCCTGGTGTTTTACTGTGATCCGAGGACATACGGTGGTGTGGTGCTTCTGAGCTAATTTCATTCTACTTCCCTTTTGAAGTATTAGTTTCAACAAGCAGTATTTTATATTGTTGTACCCACGAACGAGTGGTATTGATGAATAACAACACTGCGACTAGCCAAGGACTCGAACCCATTATGCTAGTAAACCAAACGGTAGTAGAATGATATAATATATATATATATATATATATATATATATATATATATATATATATATATATATATATATATATATATATATATATATATATATATATATATATATATATATATATGTCGTGCCGATTAGGTAAAACTGGTCAATTAGCAAGAACTCATCTAAAATTAAGTCCTTTCTAAAATTTTCTCTTATACGTTTAAAGATATATTTTTTCATTTATGTTAATCTAAAAATTTATAATTTTGTACCAAGAGAAACTTTGAAAACCTACCTAACCTTATTACAACAAGTGCAATTTAATTTAGCCTAACCCAACTAAATATATTTTAGATACGTTAACATTAATTTAATAATAAACAAACACAATGAAATACATTTTTTCGTTATGTTCAGAATGATTTTGGCAAGTTTTATCTAATCGGCCCGACATATATATTATATATATATATATATATATATATATATATATATATATATATATATCTAGGTACCGCAGTTTCGTGGCAATGTCAGATATTTTTCTAATTTCTTCATATAGAAATTTTGGGCTACATACCTAGTAAGCTCTCAGAAACATCGTGAGAACGACACTCCTTTTTACTCTGGTCTTATGGTTGGAATAATAGTGGATATATGAGCACACTTTACTAACCTTCCCATTTACTGTAAATTTGAACTTTATATCAACACGGTGTATCAACACATCTAGGAAAGGGAGTTTAGATTCCACTTCTTTCTCCACAGTGAATTTAAGAGACGGGACCAAAGCATTAAGACTCGGTAAGAATATATCCAGGGTCAAATCATTAGGCCATAAACACTAGATATCATCCACATATCTGAACCATCTATCTTTACGGGGAAGGATGTCTTTCAACGGCCTCACCTCAAAGAACTCCATATATAGATTGCTCAGTAGGGGAGATAATTGATTTCCCATAGTCATGCCCGGTCTTTGAGCATAGTATTTCCCATCAAACTCAAACTTGCAATCAACAACACACAACTTAATCAGCTCAATAATGGTGTTCTTATCAAAAGGCATGGAGAAGTGATCTAATTCTTTTAAGTTGTGTGTTGTTGATTGCAAGTTTGAGTCTGATGGGAAATCTATTACCTCCCTTATTGAGTAATCTATTAATGCCGTTCTTTGAGGTAAAGATGTTGACAAACATCCTTCCCCGTAAAGCTAGATGGTTCAGGTATGTGGATGACATCTTGTCTTTGGGCTCTTATTCTCTGCTTCTCTCCTCCCACAATCTAGCAAAAACGATTACTCTGAACGTGTTTGCTCAGATTGTTATCCTCTTTCATGGAAAATTGCAAGCTCCTGATAACGTGTTGATTGCAACTCGAAAAGACTAGAGCTATCTTTCAACTCCCACCGTGCAGTGGTGGGCACAGTTCTGCTAATCCGCTAACCGCTAATAGCGGAACTAACTTTTTGTTTAGTGGATTAGCGTTTCCGCTAACTTCAGAAACCGTTAGCGGACCAATTAGCTTCCACTAAATAAAGTTCCACTAACTTTGAGTCTGCTCTAAAAAAATCATTCGTTGTTGGAAGTCGGAAAGCAATGCCTTTTCAACGGCGTGTTTGTTCCTGTCTGTTGTGGGCGTTTCTCCAACAGTCAGTTGGCTGACTACGTGTAAACGTGACTTGTCAACGCAGCAGCAGAAGCATCTGAGCAGCATTGTTAGTCTTAGTGTCAGCGATGACCGGGGTGCGTTGTCACTTATCGTTATGAACAGGGGAGACGTTTCTGTTCCGCCTGAAGGTGTTGTTGAGGAGTCTGCTGCGGCAGGGGTTGAAGCAGAGGCTGCTCAGGCTGAGGGCCAGGAGTCGCAGAACCCGTGGCCCCACCTGGATGACTATTGATGATGTAACGAGCAATATATCGTTATCAGATTGAAGTGAAGTAAAAGTAATAACAGACTTCAGTACTTAAGTAAAAGTAGTGAGCAATTTCAGTACTTTTTAAAAAGTAAAGTTACTTAAGTACATGTGAGGGAAAAGCCGGTAGTAATTGGGGTTAGGGTTATTCAGACAGCCAGGAACCATTAGAATATTACTGCTCGCACTTCCATCTAGCGGGCTGTGGCGAAACTCCAGTTCTAGGTGTCTGAAGTGCTTTAATTTCTACTCCAGGTAGTATTAACCTTACCTGGTGTGGGTTGAAGTTTGGAGAGTCACTTCACCTCCACTCTTCTCCTGATCAGGTAAGGTGATCAACCAGGAGTATATCTGGTCGTTGTTGTTTTTTATTTTTAAGGTTACCAGTAATGACACCACCCTTTGTCTTTCTTAAATGTTGTACTTATATAACTTTTGGTAACCAGTTTATCTTCTTTATTATCAGCTCTGCTGCTGGCCTGATCATCCAGGCCAGCATAGATGCAATACGGATAAGTGCTAGAAGAATGGCATACAATTCAGTTGTAAAAATGCTAGACGAGGATAATAGATGCCCTCGCATGTCGCTGTCCGGGAACACTGCTGCGAATCCGACACCGTCAGAAGACTTAGAACCATAGGTGTACACTGCGATGGCATGGGAATGAGAGCAAAAGTGGTCTAGAAAAAGAGAGCTTGAAGCCGCCATAGGCAATTGGGCATTCGCGCATGGCAGTGGAAAAGAACAGACACGGACAGTAGGAACTTCCCAAGGGGGTAGGGGAAAGGGAGATGCCACATGAACATAGAAAGGCGGCAGCTGAATAGTAGACAAGAGCGAATGTAGGCGAATAGAAAAGGGACGAAGTAAACAGGATCGACGAACAAATAAAGAGCGTCTACTAACATCTGTGACAATCCTATACATGGAAGGATTGCGGAGGTCATGAGAGCGAACATAATAGCGAAGGCAATGTGCATCACGACGATCGGACAAGGATGGAATGTTTGCTTCTGTATAGAGGCTCTCAACCGGGGAAGAACGAAAAGCACCAAGGCATAAACGTAATGCCTGGTGATGGATGGGATGCATCTTGTATAGCTTTTCGCAATTTTTGCTCACACAAATTATATATATATATATATATATATATATATATATATATATATATATATATATATATATATATATATATATATATATATATATAGAGAGAAGAGAGAGAAAGTGCCAGAGAGCCTCAAAATGACGCGGTCCCCCATCACACCTGGGTGTGAAATTTCACACCTTAATATGAACACCGCTTCAGGTATTAGTGTTTAATGACACTAATACACAATCTGTTTCACTCATAATGTTCACAAATATTACAATTTTCCTCTCTTTCGTCAATAAAAAAAAATTCAATAATAAATCAAAAATTTTTTCAGTTATAATTTCCCCAATTTTTTTATTTTTAATTAAAAAAGATATAACTAATGCTCTCTCAGATACACTTCTACTGTTGTTGTTGTTGTAGGTACGCCGGTATGTCCGGCCCGGGTCTTCTCCAAATGTTGACCCGGCCACACTTCTACTGCTCAAATGAGATCATTTATATGCTTGGTGAGGGTCGCCCAACACCTCTATCAACAAGGTGTGAGGTCAGAGTGACCTCACCTAACCTAACCACACACACAATTCACCTCCATTACCCCAATTTCCCCCTCACTCATAACCCACAAGACAACACAATAACAAACCCCATCACTTGTCTCATCCATCATACTATCCAAACTCAATTCCACTTTTCTCAATAATACCCACAACATTGGTAATTCAACAGATATAACCAGTGCACTCGGGTTGCCTGTGGTACATTCCCGACCTCAGATAAAGACGTCAGATCATCCCAAGGAAGGGCCTGAGGCCATACTACCTCACCACCACAATTCAACCAACACTACTGCACCCTCATCTCATTTCAGCCATAGCACTGGCATAGAGAAAGATAAAGTCTAGATAGAAAATATGTGTACTAAATCCATTCTTTAAAATATTCACATTTATCTTTTTTTTTCATTAAAATTTACACAAAATCCCCATTATTTCATTAAAATACACACAAAAACCCACATTATTTTGCTGAGCAAATATGAGTTACATTCTTGAGACAATACCTCATCCCAGGGGGAGCCCTGAAATCGCTAACTGCCATCACATCTCCCCTGAACACAAAAATCATGTTCACGATTGAAGGCAGGGCCTGTTGTGTGTGCGTGTGTGTGTATGTATGTATATATGTGTGTGTATGTGTGTGTGTATGTGTGTGTGTGTGTATGTGTATATGTAAGTGTGTATGTATATGTGTGTGTGTGTGACCCAACAATAAAATTTGCACCAAGAACTCATTACAGTTGTGACCGGGTGTAGACTAGTGAATTGTTCATTGCGTTATAATTTGTTCATGATTGTAACCATGTATAAACGTAAGTAAGTAAATTTACTTACATGTTTCATTACCTTTGTAACTTGTGAGTTCATTACCTTTGTAGCTTGTTAGTTCATTACCTTTGTAACTTGCTCAGCTATCAAAACTTTGGCGTCCAGTCCCTGGACCCATTATGTACCTCTGTAATCTTTTGACTACCGCCCACAGGATGGGTATGGGGTGCATAATAAAGATATCAAACTAAAACTAAGACCATATCACGTTTACCAATATCTAAGAACACTTAGAACAAGACACTATGATCACTAAAACAACACATTTTTATGCACATTCCCTCAAAACACTATAACCAAGTTCACTATTACTATGATCACAGAACACACTCATTTTTGTAAACATTTCAAGATCATCTCTCTCTCTCTCTCTCTCTCAATTGTTCTACTGGTAAATCTTTAATCACATTACCTTACCTGCAGGAACTCACAATTTCATCTATTAAAGTAGGTTTTGGGATAACATTCTAACATTTCCAAATTACATTGGAACACTTCCAAATTACATTGGAACACTTCCAAATTACATTGGAACATTTCCAAATTATATTGGAATACTTCCAGATTACATTGGAACACATTCAAAACATTTAAATACTTCCAGATTACTTTAACACCTCCAAAACAACATTTAAATACTTCCAGATAACTTTGAGCACCTCCAAAATAATATTCTGAATACTCCCAAATAATATTTGACATCTCTAATTCATCCACTAAATTACATTCTCAGTCACACTTACACATTTCATTAACTGAAATTACATCTCATCCACCAAACTACACAGTCGCAATAAAAGTTTACTCACTCATTCTCCAGACTTTACAGCATAAACACCATAAAACTAAGACATACACTGATCACCATCAAGTATAACATATCATGTACACTCGGATCACGAGAAAAACATGTAGCTACGCTGCATGCGTGATCTTTGAAGGATCACTGGCTCAGAGGTAAGGTGATGTGTATATTGTGTTGTCTCTTGAGACTGTACAATGTTCGTAGGGTCGAATCCTGGCCTGCTGCAGTTTGGTAAATGATTTAAAATAACTTGTTTCGTGATTTCATTGCTATATAGACTGCTTGTTGAGGCGGGTATTCAAACAGGAGGAGGATGAAAGTAATCCTTGAGATACCACTGCCACGAGTGTCCTCGGATCACGAGAAAAACACGTAGCTATGCTGCATGCGTGATCTTTGAAGGATCGCTGGCTCAGAGGTAAGGTGATGCGTATATTGTGTTGTCTCTTGAGATCATTCGTCGATCACCCTTGGTAGAGGTTGGATGCTTACAGTAGCCCTGAGTGGTTTTCACAAGATGGTGCAGGCGAACCGACGACGTGTCAACACTGTGTGTATAGAGGTGGTCAAGGGCACGGTGTATAGCACCAATGCATCGGTAATGTTGCCCGCCATATTAAGAGATACATATGGAGTCACCAATGACAACTTGTATGAGATTGCTTTGAATGGAGCTACGAGGATCTTCGTGAAGTTTATGACTACCAAAATCTACGAGAAAATGGTGGACAAGTACCAAGATGTCTGTATAATGGTTCATCCAGGATTAGAAGTGAGGATGAAGGATGTATCCAAGTATTACACTTGAGTAAAACTTTGCAATGTGCCCTTTGAGGCAGATGAGGGTGACATCAGGGAGGCATTTGCTGAATATGGTGTAATTCATTTGGCGACTATTATGAGGTAGATGGAGGGCCTGTATGCAGGCCTACCTGAAAGATCATTCACCCTCAAAATGTCTTTAAGATGGCCAATACCTAGGACACTGACCTAATCTGCCCGAAATGCTCAGCATAACAAGGGACTTTCTATATAGTAGTATGTCACTGATGTCAGCTATGGTCTGTATACCATGTACATGTACTTGTAGTAAATAAAGATATTATTATTATTATTATTATGTTGTTATACGTGAGTTTCGTACTCAGGTGTATGTAACATGTGGGACAGAGACGCACTTGTAGGCTGTGTGGTGCACATGACCATGTGGCGGTGCAGTCTTTTAAGAGAAACGAACCTAGGTCTACCTGTCATGGTGACATGGTGGAGAAGGAAGGTGTGGTGCCAACTACGCCTTCGGTAAATGGTACAGGATTGGAGAAAAAGTGGAGTGAAATAGTGGATGATTGTCAAGAAATGTGTATGAAGTTGCCAGAAGTGACTCAGGTGATTGAGATACTAGGGACGGAGGAAGTGGTGGACAATGAGGTGATGGGCGATGGTTTGTTCGAGCCTCTGCATGATGTGATGGGCGATGGTTTGTTCGAGCCTCTGCATGATGTGATACGTGATTTGTTTGATGGTCCTGGTGTGGAGACCCCATGGGCCTTGGGGGAGGATGTGGGTAAGGAAACAGGTTTTGGGTGAAGGTGCAGGCATATCTACATTGCCTGTGTGTGTGGTAGAGGTGGAAGTGCACCATGAGGAGGAATTTGCAGAGAGCATGGAAGTTGCAGGAGAATCAAGGAAAAGATCGGTTGGGGCCTCCGAAAGTGATGATGTGCTTACCCCGGGACAAAGATCATGCAAGAAAGCATGGGTGGATGTGGCCCGTAGGGGCCTGGGGGTGAAGGGGACAGGTATAGGTAAAGGGAGAGCTCCACAGGGTAATGGAGATAATACTGGATTGCATAAAGGTTATGACATGAAGATACAGAGGTTTAAAGGAAAGCCCCCATTATCCTTTTAAGTGTTTAACAATTAATGTGAATGGCCTCCGGGCGGAGGTAAAGAGACAGTGGTTTGAGGAGGTATGGTACTGAAGTAGTATTCTTGCAGGAGCATAATTATAAGTATTGTAGAGACCTGGTGGTGAATGGTTACAGGGTGAATGCAGGGTATTCAGGGAAATTTAAAGGTGTTGCGATATTGATTAAGGAGACCAGCCCGTTTAAGTTGTTATGTTGGGAGGAGGGGGAAAGGGCGTGTGGTGAGGGTTGATGGGGAGTGGGGTGAGGTAAGGGTATGTTTCATGAGTGTTTATATGCCGGCAGATAGTCAGAAGGGTAAAATAAAATTTTGCCAGGGACTCGTTACTTTATCATTTGCGAGGGTTGCCGGTCATATCTATTATAGTAGGGGATTGGAATTTTGTTATTCGTAGGAAGGATGTAGAGCCGAGGGGTGCAGGGTGTGTATTAAGTGTTTTGAGGGATGCTTTGGGGAGCCGGGGGATGTGGATGTGGTGAGAGGGGATGAGTGGTAAGTAGAGCATAGCTTTGACTGTTTATATGTTTCACCTGGGGTAAGGGGTATGTGGGATTTTCAGATCACAGAGGAGTATTGGTGGAAGTAGGGTGGGAGGATCTCCCGTGTCGATTTGGGAGCTATATGAAACGGCATTTTGCCGTCTAAAGTTGTTTTATACAATAGACAGATAACGGAAAATCTGTATTATGGTAGGTGTGGATTGGAGGAGACTATATATCATGTGATTTATTTTTGCGAGCAGCTGGGTGTGGTTTGAGAATGATTTTCGTGTGTTTTACGGTGAGTGGGGGGTTATCAGCATTCTGGACGCTTAGTTAAGAGGTGGGAGGGGTGGATAGGTGGGTGAGGAATGCGGTGTTATATTTTGTTGTAGATTTTGTATATATATCATGGGCGATGCGGGAGGGAGGAGTGGAGGGCGCTTGCGAGGTTTTTTTGTAGGACCAAATGTCGGAATAAAGTAATTTTCGGGAACAGGTGGGAGAGGGATTTTTCGGAGGGGTACCGGGCTCTGACTATTAGGGTATTGTGGATTTTGTAAAGTAAGTGGCTTTGAGTGGGCTGGACTCCTGGGGAGGGAGGGAGTGTAGGGGTAGGTAGTTTTTTAGAATGCGCCGCTTGTGTGAGAGAGTGGGGATGTGCTAGTGAACAGCTAGACCTCTGGTTAAAGGAGTTTCGTTACATGTACATGCGGCGTGGTTCTAGGTTCTGAGTGATAGGTGGGCCTGTGAAATCAGTGCAAACCTTGGGGCTGCCTTTTGGGACGTTGATGTCATTGTTATAGTGTTTTTCTTTGGAAACCGTTTAATTTTTATTTTTATCTTGTTTTTGATGTGTGACTGAGCCTTATGGCAGGAGGTATACTCTGTGTTTTGGTATGTGTAGATCTATTGGTTTTGGTGGATCTAAGATAAAGAAGGTGTGTTGTGCGTGAGATGTGTGGATGGCATGAAAGTAGATGGGAAATATGGTTTTTTTCAGTTAATGTAGGGGTTTTAAATTATTATTTTTGAGACATGTTTTACTATTATCAGGGACATTGTATACAGTAGGTCCCTTGACATGATCTCTAAGCTTATTGTGACGTAGTAAATGTATTGGGCCATGTGCCTTGGCGGCACTTATATGCATGTGCCTTTTATGTAATTCTGTCATATGATTGGTGTAGTATTTTGTTACATTACGCATTTGTCATTATTTCATGTAAACTGTGTTTAGTGTTTTTCTTAAAATTTGAGCTTCTTTTTTTTGTCATCTGATGTATAGTTTTGTTATATTGGCTTACTAGTCATTGTATATAACTGGTAGGATTTCAACACACCGTGTTCTATTTTTCAGTTTAGTGATGGGGTGTTCTGTGTGTAGGAACACCTTTGAGGTGGTACCAATGTTTGTTTTGTATGAGGTACTTCAGTATGTGTGGAATGGTGTTTTGCTTTAACGATCAGTAAGCTATATGTTTGTACAATATTTGGAGTTTGTGTTCCAAGGACATGGGTTTACATTTAGATTTCTGTGGCAAGCATATGTTTGTGCTTGGCCAATTTGGTGTATATTTTTGAGATCTGTATTCATGTTTTGGGGACATTGTATCTTGGTATCCCTTTGACAAGATCTTTGTTTATTGTGAGTTTGTATATGTGCTGAGCTATGTGTCATGAGGGTACTGGGGTTTTGATCATAAGGGGTTGGGGTGGGGGTTTGGGGTGGGGGTTTGGGGTGGGTTTTTGGGGTGGGGGTTTGGGGTGAGGGGAGTATGTGCATGGGCGTTTTATGTTATTTTGTCTGTCATGTGTACAGGTGTTTTGGTTTAATAGCCTTTTGTCATTATCCATGTAAACTTTGTTAAGCTATTTTTGATAGTTCTTTGATATGTGGTATTGTTAATTTGTTTTACTGGCTCCCTGTACAGTATGAGTTTCAAATCATATTTCTGATGTATGTATTTGTAAGTGTTCTGACTGATGGCACTATTTTTACTTTTTATATGTAATATTATGTTTTTAAATAAAATATAAAAAAAAACCTCTTCAACATTGTCCTCATATGCTTCCAGGACCATGGAATTGCCCAGACACACAATTACTTGCACAACAATTACTTGCACAACAGCCTCTCCTGCTGTCTCTTCAGATTCTCTTGGACGCCCACATTCAGGCCACAATGGGAAACCGACTTCACAAGGAAAAAATATGGCGACTGACACTCTTGCTTAGAGGCGCAGTTTTCGTGTGCAGTAGCCCGGGCTCCCGAACCAATATTTTCAATTTTATAGGGAAAACCGTTCGTTATGTAAATATTCGTTACATAAAACGTTCGTTATAGCATAACTCTCTGTATATTTAAGGGTTTGACACCAACAATAATATAATAAAAATGATATATTACTTTAACTTTCATTTTTGTTTTGCTACAGGTTAATGCCAGAGAGTGTTCGATGGTTAGTCGCTGAGGGTCGTTATGATGAAGCCAAGAAGATCATAGAGAGAGTTGCAAGAGTCAATAATGTTGAGGTACTAAGACATCTGCTGGACGCTCACAACGTCGAGGGAACTTGCCTTAGATATTTTTTTCTTGTCACTGAAAATAAAGATATTTTATGTTAATTTGCACTGAAAAGTTGAAGTAATAATAAACAAATAACCAGCACTTATGAGACTGACTAGGTAATGGTCCTAGTCAGAATGTAATGTTGTCATTCATTTTGGTCTCCTAAGTGCGGGTTATTTGTATATTGTTCCAGTCATGATATTGTGCCTTTGTATTCTCTAGGTACAGTATTTATATAGCTTTTGAATCAACTCTTGAGATAGATAATCTATTTAAATTAATCGCTCATTTGTTATTCATACTGACAGTTTCGTCGTGTCGACGGAGCTCTGCCGCTATCCAGCGAAAACATTGAACTTGTGAATGAAACTAGACAAGAAGCAAAGATCAAGAAGACTGTTATTGACCTCTTGAGAACTCCTGTTATGAGGATGAGATCACTCAATATGCTTTTTTGCTGGTAAGTGTAAAAAGTTATAGATGAAACTCACAGTACTGGAATTTTTGTGTCTAGTTTGTTTCCCTAGTAAATATTCGCATCTAATTTTCTAGAATATCCAGTAAATTACAAAAGCAAATTTATTTTACCTTTAATAAGTAAGTGTTCATTGTTGAGTTGATATTTATTTGAAAATCTGTTAAAATATATACTATGAAAACTTAGTAGTTATTACCTTACTGTAGCCTTTAAAAAGTCATTTCATGAATCCAAATAAGGAATTCTGCTTTGTACATGCAAAGTTTAGTATATAGTTTTTAATATATTACAGTCCTAAGAAACCCCTCAAGGGAGGTTCCATGGTGCTGGTGAGGGGCTTTTGATCTAGGCAATTGGATCTGTGCTCCAGTTCCCTGAATTGAGCCTGAATACCTTCCATCCCCCCTTCCCTACAAGCGCTGTATAATCCCATGATTATAATAATAATATCCCAAGAAATCATGAACACTGATAAAATTATTTTCCCAACATTTTCCACTATTCATTTCTTATTTTTGTTAACAAACTGGCCTTCTCAAAATACAAAAACATTTACCATCGTTCATTTAACAGTCGTCTTGCCACAAGACCACAGACATCCTAATTCAAAAAACTTTCAGGCAAGTAATATCTATTACCATCTTTCAGAGTAAAAGCACTTCCAACCTTCAGCAATGGTTCTTGTACTATAATAATGTTAGATATTTTTATTCAAACATCTACATTAATAATTAAATGCCGTACTGCATACTGAACAGCAGCTAAGTTGGAATTTAGCGATCTTGTCATAATGAATATTTTATATCTTTCCATATTATTATTATTATTATAATTTTCATGGAGGAGGTTCGCTAAACCCATAGAAATCATAAAGCATCTATGAAGACCTCAGGTTCGGTCCATGGAAGAGAGGATTAGGTTCACTTCCTTGGATCAAGAGTCCCTCAACCACATCTAGGAACCTCCACTGAAAGGATATCTCTTTAAATTCTGGCTCTGAGAGTTGAATATCTGCTTTGCATTTATTGGGTGGTAGATCAACCATCCACTATTTCTTGTGCTGAATGATTTACAAGAGTTTATCCCGTCATATCGTATATGATTTACTGTGTCTGTCCTTACTGTAGTCAACAGTAGTGTGGACAGAGCCTTTGTGGCGACCGTCACTATGGTTACCATTTTCGGAGGGTCAACTTACCCTCTTTGGCCAGTTCAACAAGGTACGTTTCCCCAATAAACCCTATTATGATCACTTCTGATTAGTTAGTAAGTGTTTTGGTAGGTTTTCGTGTTATTACCAACCTGATCTCGGCAGCTAGCTCAGGCAGACTCGAAGACAAACTCACTCAATAACTATTATCTTGATTATTTTTTTGTAATATATATATCTCATTTAGTTTTCTCTTATATTTATCGACTGATTCTCACATCATCACCTGTCATTACTCCCTATACTATAGATAGTACTGTAGTCTGTGTACTTATAATACCATTGTACCGAGCAGTAAGACGGTTGGTTGGGTGTGACCTCCTGTTATTTATATCATTGCATATGCCTGTGTAACTAGAGCCAGTTGCAAGCAAGCTACCGACCATGACAGGTCAGGTTCTGCAAATCATTTTCTATCTCCACAATATACATAAGGCAACCAGAGCAAGAACTAGTATTATTTCATTCCCATATCACATCCCAGTTAAACTCACAACAAACATTCACAGTCCCAGATACAAACACATACACACACCTAAGTACTTTTTCTCCTGCTCACCTGCGTCACTCTCAAGACTTCATCAATCGTGTTCACCCTCTTCTGACCTGTAAGATGATTGACATTGAGCCCCTGTTCACTAATGTTTCTCTTGATATTGTTGTTACTTTTCATGGAGTGAAGGTCAATGAAGGGTTACTTCATCTTCCTATGCCCAATGATGTGTTTCTTGATCTTATTCGCCTTTGTGTTGCCTCTACCTCCTTTTCATTTCAATGTAAATTTTATTCTCAACCTTCAGTTTTTCTAACCTTTACATATGATACATTGAAACTGTTCTACTTCCTACTATTGGTGTGCGGCTTAAACTCTGGCTATGCTGTGTGAATGACATCTTTGTTCTTTGGCTCCCTGACTCTAGTCTCTCCCAACCATTTATTGATGACCTTAACACACTTGCTCTTTCCATCATGTTCAACACAGAACTGGAATCTAACTCTTTGCTTTCTATCCTTGATGCACATTTCCATCACTTAGCTATAGGCTTTTAATTTTTTCGTTTATCACAACCCTGTGCTCAGTGGCAAATACATTCAATAATTTTGTTACCATGATCCCTCTGTCAAGAAAAGTGTTCTTATTTCTTTCTCTGTTCCTCCGCATTTGTGACTTTCACTTTCTTGACTCTGAAAATTCCACTTTTCAAAATTGGTTCTCTCGTCTTGGTCTACCATTCCGATTTAACTGTGCCTTATGATATACTAAACAAACTTTCCTCTTTCCCAAACTCTCTTTTGTTCTTGTCTTCCCTATATTTCCAGTCTCTAATATTAACTACTTTATTTTTCCTTACAGTCTTTAAGAGCACAAAAGATGTGTTAGATCTGTCAACACCAATAATACCCTTTTTTCTCATGTTAAAGATCACAGTCATCCTATTAACTGGTGTACAAATGATATACAATACCGACAAGATGAAGAATTAGACACATGTGCAACATCTGGGTATCTTTATTTGTAGACGTTTCGCCATCTGGTTGCTTTAAGACGGTAGAACTATACGCAAAAGATGAGGTAATCAGTCCCTCAGCCTTGGAGTTGGTGATGAGCACCTTAGTGCTTTGGCAGACTTGCCTGTGATTGACCAATGAACCAAGGTACTGATTTAATGATGGGTACCCTATTGATTGTTAAACCCTTAGCACCCGGTACGCTGGTTGGGAGGCAGCCTATATGGGAGTGTGACAAACGCTGAATAAATTGTTACATACTCTTTGCATGCAACCCCAAAAGAGCTCTAATAGCCAGGTCTAAGCCTCCACCTCCATGGGTAGCGTGCCATCATGGCACTGAACAATAAAGGAACAGCCTTTCCTCTCTGCCATCGAACTCATTATATAGGGCTCAACTTTTTCTCGAGACTCAAAGTCAAACTCTATCCTAGAGGAAGACAACAGAGCTACCCATATTGTCCCTAACACATCCTAAATTAAATTAAACACTGGAGAGTGTATCAGCCAACTCATTGTCTTTACCGGCAATATGTACGACTCTAATGTTATAGGTTGTCTTTACCGGCAATATGTACGACTCTAATGTTATAGGTTGTCTTTACCGGCAATATGGACGACTCTAATGTTATAGGTTGTCTTTACCGGCAATATGGACGACTCTAATGTTATAGGGTTGCAGCCTGAGCCTCCATCTCATCAGACGTGTGTTGTGGTTTTTCATGGTGTTGAGGTAGACGATTCGGTTGTGATTGCTGTAGACTGTGATCACTTGGGACGACTGCCCCAAATACACCTCGAAACGTTCCAATGCAATTATCAGAACGAGGGCTTCTTTCTCTATGGTGGCGTAAGCCCTTTGGTGATGTTAATACTTAGCAGAGAAGCGACAGGCTGCAACCAGTCTTCCCCAGAACTTTGTAGGAGTTCTGCCCCTACCCGTGACTCACATGCATCAACCTGTAATGCAAAAGGTTTTGAAAAATCTGGAGACAGGATAATGGGTGCAGTACAAAATAGCCGATTGGATATGTTAAATGATTCTTGACTTTCTGGGGTCCATTGAAATTTTTGTTTCTGACTAGTAAGTGAGGTTAGGGGACTACAACATCTGCAAAGTTCTTACAGAAGCGTCTGTAGAAACCTATCATCCCTAATAAATGCTGAAGGGATTTCTTATGAGGTACTGGGTAATTCTTAATGGCAAGAATTTTAGCAAACTTAGGGGCTACTTTACCATCACCTACTTCTTGGCCCCCAAAAAAAGTAATAGCAGACTGGGCAAAGGATGACTTACACAAATTAACAGTTAACTTGAAACTCTTAAACTTTTCAAAGAGAGCTTTAACTCAGGAAGCAAGTTGATCCCACATATCAGAAACTACTATTATATCGTGCCTTCATCTTCTTTAATAGCCTGATGGATCAGCTTCTGGAACGCTGCCTCCGAGTTCTGCATTCCGAATGGGGTCACTGTATATTGGTAGTGACCTCCTGGAATTACGAAGGCAGAGACTTCCTTCGCCTTATCTGTCAAAGGTACCTGATAGTAACATTTAACTAGATCTAGTTTGGAAACAAAAGTAGCTATACCCACAAAGTCCCCTATGTCATCCAAATGTGGAAGAGGATAAACATCTGGAATAGTGGCCTCATTCACCTTACGGTAGTCTGTACACATCCGAAAACCTCCATCAGACTTCTTAACAAAGATGCGCAATCTTTACGTGAGCCACTGTAGTGTCAAGGTGAATATCATTACCATTACCGTCCTCATTATTAGGATTATACCCACCCTTGCACATCACTCTGTGGTGCCTTCCCTTGTTGCACTTATGACAATTGTTCATTTTGGCCTGGCAATCCATTACATTATGATTGCCTAGACATCGGATACACCTGCCAAGGTCTTCCAATCTCCTCACTTTAGCTTCCCAAGAATTATAAGTATCGCAAAGTTTAGAGAAATGGGTTTCGTTACAGAAGAGACATTTTCTCCTGTCTCGACTCGACAGCTTACCCCCAGGGTTACCCTTACTGGGGTGCTTAATCTTCCTGCCTTGATGTGAGGAACCACTATTACTGGTCCCTGTCACCTGATATGTGCCAATATAACCCTTTTTAGTTTATGGGTTGTAATTATTAACATTGGGATCATTTTTCCCTTTGTGAAACTTGACCGCTGCCTCAGCGTCATTATGTCCTATATTCTTAGAGGTAGTGGGTTGGCTGGTTTGCAATTGAACAATTAATTCTTGCAAGCCTATTCTTATCTCCTCCAGCCCGAAGTAACCCTTTTGGTACTTGTTAGATAACCACTCAATCGTCTTACTGTTCAATTTGTTCTGTATCATCGCACTCAACAACCAATCTAATTCCTTCAGATCATATTTATTACTCAATGTCTTGAGAGTGCTGTCTAGTCTGATCCTAAATTGCTGTAGACTTTTGTAGTTGTGATCTGGAGTTTTCAAATTAACCAGAATAGTTACTAGATCCAGCCTACGCTGTTCTAAATTATCATTAGTATCCTCTAACAGGTTAACTGCCTCTTCATAAGATTCGTCTACATTGGGGAAAGCTTGGATGAGAATGCGGGCATCTCCCCTCAATTCTCCCTTTAGATAAATCAACTTAGTAACACGTGCAAGATCCTTCTGATCATGTACCATTGCCTTAAAAATAGACCAGAATTCCTCCCAACTATCTCCTGGATGGAACAGAAGCAAATTTACTTCCGAGAGTTTGGGGAAGGACATCTTGTTTACTACATGAACTTGTCCATTACCTTATCTGCACCCTTTAGCCTTTCCAAAGCTTTAGCTTTACAGGACAGAATATCGTTCTCCACTTCATAATATTGACCCAACAGTGTTCCTCTTTCATCATCATTTGTACAATTCTCCAGCAACTCCTTTTCATATTCCTTAAACCACAAGTTGTATGACTCATATCTATGATTTAAAGTATCTAAATACAATTTTAATTTATTAGGGCTCACCGCCTCTTGATCCATTAAATCTAAGTACTTATGAGTGACTTTGTAACATGACCCTTCCGAGCTTGCAATGCTCTCTTTGCTTTAATATCCATGGGCTTGCCAGTCCCAGTACCTCCATCAGGTTCAGTCATGGTACAAATTAAGTAGATACTTTATAAAGGTGATTCTCACACCTTACTCTTGCATAAATCGTAGCCACACATGTGTTAGCAATTAATTGGACTAATTACAATCCACCCACTTCCTTCAATCAGTCACTTATTTATTAAATAATTAATTCAATTGATTAATTCACTAATCACATCCGGTTCGAAAGACCAATGGGCAGATGTGGGGAATTATGAAACTACCTGTATGGACTTCACCACTACTTACATACAAATAATCTCAATGGGGGATGACCGCCAACATATTTTACCGCAGTAACTCCCGTGAAAATGTGTGAGAAAACTTAATTCGCCCTGGTCACAGAAAACGACTCCTCTGATAACACACGCCCTCTAACAAATCTATCCTTGACCAGTTATTATAAATTAAAGTAGATAACACCAATAATACAGTGTTACTATTAGTTGTGGACTGTATATAGAATTGGACTGATTAGAGAGAGGGAGGAAGAGAGTACACACCAACACGATAAGACCATCACTTACCCAATATTAATGATGGTCACTGGAGATCGTTGACATGCCCACAGTACCAGTACTATTATAACATACTTAACTGGCCAGTATCAGTTTAACTGTGGGTGAGGGAGTCACATATTTTGTCTGTTCGTTCTCCCTTCTATCGATATCTTGCTCTGTAGACCCAATTATTCTCCCGGAAGGATGATGGTGTCACTTAATTTGTTTGTCCAGATTAAGGAGCATTGGCCCCTTGACACCTCAACAATCCTCGGGACAGGATTGGTGAAGTTAATTAACATATGTTCAGTCGGGAAATGGTGACTTGTATCGCTTCAACCATTCCCCTGGAGTTAAGGTTATTATCACTAATTTCTCCACAGTTCACAAGGCGACTTAATGTCTAATTAAGTTACACTCGTTAGTAGTCGATTCATTAAAGTTCGAAGTCGATGAGTTGAGATGGAAATGATGACTTTTTCCATTTTCATCATGGCGGCATCGTGCGGCGTTCCTAATCCGGCGCCTGCAACGTCTTTCCCCTTCTACCATCATTACAATGGTTCCCACATTATTCACTGAGATTAATTCCCATCACTTCATATTACGAAGCGATACCTAGTATCAAGGTTTCGACCGAATCGTGTCGATAATTAACCACCCCCGCGGCATTACCACTCGCGCTTTTATTGCTACTTGAGAAGAGACCTAGCCACGCCCGCCTATCCCTCAAAACACGCTCCCCTCTAGGCCTGAGCGCATGCGCGACTATCTGTTGGTTCTATTTGATAATCAGTTAAATGTTAAGCCAACAGCAACACATTAATGATATCTATTCATATTGGAAAGTTTATCGAACATAGCTGTGGGGAATTGTGGGAGATAAGTTTATCTGGGACACCGCCACTTACAATAAACAAACTCCTAGGGAGATGACCGATTAGTATAATTTTACCGCAGTCATTCCCTTTAAGGTATGTGAGAACTTTACCCACTCCTGGCCGCACTCAAGGGGTACCTTCAATATTCTCACGTTAGCCCACTGCACTCTGGACCAGTATAAATAAATCTGAGTAGATAATATTAATAATTATGGTATGATTAAATTTAAGTGGACTGTATAGGTTATTAAACAACTGATCAAGTAGGAGGAAAGTTAGAGAACACACAATTAAGTTAACATGACCATCACTCACCTAATTAACAGCATCATAGCGGTGCATTGTAGATCGTTGACCTAGCCAAAGTACATCTACTATGCGTAACAATATTATTGGCCAATAACAAAGACGACAGATGAGTACTTAGCTTTAGATGAGGGAGTCGTTTCGTTGTTGACGTCCTCCTGCGGTCTGTCCGATCGCGATGGTAAGGGTTGTCCCATCGAGTCGAGGCAAATTAATTTCCTTGAACTCTTATACGCCCACGAGACCGGGCGTTAGTTAACATGTGGTTGGTCGGGGTAGCGATTCAGATCCTCTCACTATTCCGACCTTATTACTGTTTATACGTATAACTTTACACACTACGTATATCCTGGCTTAATGCCCCACTAGTTTATACACATTCACCGTCTCGATACTTGTATTTCGAGTAGATAAATTGCGATATGTTAGTTCATCTCCTCCGCATCCAACATGGCGGTCGGGGTATGGCGTACCTACGCTAGACCCGCTCGGTACAATCACCCCCTGATTATTTACAACTCGGTTTCACTATATTCACCATTTCACAAAGTTCCACGAACATATTTCAGTCTCTTCTAGGACGAAAGGTCCCCAGCATCAGGGGTTACGACTTTATCCTGTCGTATGGTCGCTTCACTGAGTTCAAATAGGCCTATGCGGACATACCATGCCGGCGCCATTCGTTATTTCCACAATTACTGCCCTATTACTGGACCTCCTGGACCGATTGTCCCACTTTATACTCGGCGCCCACGTTGATACTCTTCTACATCACAAAAAGGAAGTAATTAAGTCCGATTTGGCGGTCGTCTTCGACAAATTCCGCTCGCCATCACCACCTGGAATCTGGTGGGTAGGCTCGCTGTTCACTCACTACTCCCTCTCTCCCGCCTCCCTGCCCAGCTTCTTCCGCTTGTACGATGGTTCCCTATTCATACCCCCA
>WNWK01025642.1:0-28335 GCA_009830355.1 Cherax destructor
GGGGTGAGCTGGTGTTGTTGGTGCTGATTTTTAACTTGGCTTCAGGGCTGAATGAGTGCCCAAAAGGTAATGGGGAGAGTTGTAAATCGATGTCACCATGACATTCTGTGATCTTCAGTGTATCAAGACACTGGAGGGTTAAGAAATGTTGAGAAAGAGAGAGTTGAAGGTGGCAGCTGAGCCATGTGCTTTGGGAAAGGCTGATTATATGTTTAGGAGTGGAGACCTGTATATTATATGTATATACTTCTTAATATAGCTCTATTTTTATAATGTTGGTTTAAATAACCTATAAGAAGAATGTGAAAGGACCAATAAGTTTTCAGATGCAGCAGCTAAACCTGAGTAAGTATCTTTAGCCTATAATGTCCTCCTTTTACCCTAAGACCTTTTAAGTAAATACCCTATGCTAGTACATGTAGAACCTTGATGATAAATAAGGGAAATAACATAACAACCATTAAGACTACAAATATTTTAAGGTAAGTAATGAGTGTACTGTTTATGCATTTTATCACTCTAGGGCACTTTAAGCATCGTGACCTCGTGGCTAAAGCTCTTGCTTCACACAGCGAGGGTCTGCGTGTTTCTTTACACCAGTTGTGTATGTTCTAGGGATGTATCGGATGTGAAAATTTAGACATCCACGGATGCGGATGTGTATATGGATGTCGTACTTATTTTGCGGATGTGGATGCGAGTGCAGATATCTGCTTACAGTAAAATGTGGATGCGGATGCGGATATCTGCTTACAGTAAAATGCGGATGCGGATTACGAATGTCACATCTTGACATCCGGGCGGATGCGGATTTTGCAGGACAGTCATAAAACACTAGAATTTTGTTTTTTTACCACATGGCAAATACAGTGGTACCTCGACTTACGATGTTATCATCTTACGTTATATTCGATAACCGATATTTATAACGTAAGAAATTTGAATGCGACTTACGATGTTTGATTCGTCTAACGACATTCGTACCGGACGTGTCCGCTGGCGCCCAGCTGAGCGCGCATCCAGGGAGCGTCAGTGTGCTATTGTTTACAAGTGAGAGCGACCACCCACCCACACCCACGCATTCATACCAGTATATTGTCATTATTCCACTGTTTTTAGTGCTTGAAACTGCTAAATAAGCCACCATGGGCCCCAAGAAAGCTCCTAGTGCCAAGCCTGTGGTAAAGAATGTGCAGGGAGTGAAGCATTCATGCAGGGAATGTAGCATTTATGCAGGGAGTGTAGCAAAGATGCAGAGAGTGTAGCAGGGATGCAGGGAGTGTAGCAGGCATGCAGGGAGTGTAGCAGGCATGCAGGGAGTGTAGCAAAGATGCAGAGAGTGTAGCAGGGATGCAGGGAGTGTAGCAGGCATGCAGGGAGTGTAGCAGGCATGCAGGGAGTGTAGCAGGCATGCAGGGAGTGTAGCAGGCATGCAGGGAGTGTAGCAAAGATGCAGAGAGTGTAGCAGGGAGTGTAGCAGGCATGCAGGGAGTGTAGCAAAGATGCAGAGAGTGTAGCAAGGATGCAGGGAGTGTAGCATTCAAAGAAAAGGCCAGTAACCCCAGAAAAGAACTTGGTACCTGAGTGTTAATGGAAGGATTCCCTTCCAAACACTAGCATACTACTCCACTTTCTCCCCTCCTCCCGTCCTCCACACATCAACAACTCTTCAATAAATGTAAGTGACATGTTATTGTTCAATATTTACATATGTATTTAGGTATTCTTCATTAAATTGTGTATTATTTAATGTCCAAAAGTTCTAAAAAATATTTTATTTAACTACTTTTGGAAGTCTTGGACGGATTAAATTTATTTCCATTATTTCTTATGGGGAAAATTGATTCGAGTAACGATTGTTTCGCCTTAAGATATGCCCTCTCTGACGGATTAATATCGTAAGTCGAGGTACCACTGTACTTTTATTACATAATACTTTTAATACATAATACTTTCATTACATAATACAAACAGATCAAGTCACAAACAGATTTGAGATCTGTTTGTGGCTTGATAAAGCCCACTGTGTGAAAACATAAGAACATAAGAAAGGAGGAACACTGCAGCAGGCCTGTTGGCCCATACTAGGCAAGTCCTTCACAATCAGTCCCACTACCAGAATATTTGCTCAACCCAATTTTCAATGCTACCCAAGAAATAAGCATTGACAATTCTATTCACCCATGCGCGAGTCCCACTCAAATCCAACCCCTAAACATAAGAACATAAGAAAGGAGGAACACTGCAGCAGACCTGTTGGCCCATACTAGGCAGATCCTTCACAATCCGTCTCACTAACAGAACACTTGCTCAATCAAATTTTCAATGCTACCCAAGAAATAAGCTTTGACAATTCCATTCACTCATTTGCGAGTCCCACTCAAATCCAACCTCTCTCACTCATGAATTTATCCAACCTAAATTTGAAACTACCCAAGGTCCTAGCTTCAATAACCCAACTAGGCAGACTATTCCACTCATCAACTACCCTATTTCCAAACCAATACTTTCCTATATCCTTTCTAAATCTAAACTTATCTAACTTGAATCCATTATTGCGGGTTCTCTCTTGGAGAGATATCCTCAAGACCTTATTTATATCCCCTTTGTTAATACCCATTTTCCACTTGTATACCTCGATCATGTCTCCCCTCATTCTACGTCTTACAAGTGAATGTAATTTAAGGCTCTTCAATCTTTCTTCGTAAGGAAGATTTCTAATGCTATGTATTAATTTAGTCATTCTACGCTGAATGTTTTCTAACAAATTTATGTCCATTCTGTAATATGGAGACCAGAACTGAGCTGCGTAATCTAGGTGAGGCCTTACTAGGATTAGTTAGAGGTATATGTTTAGAAATGGAAAATACCGAATGTCGAAATATAGATCTAGGCTTTGATATAAAAAATCTTAACAATAACAAGGACAGTAATAGGTATAGTGGTAAAACAGAATGGAGCAGGAAGGGTAAAGAGAAAGGAGGGTCTTTAAAAGTGTATTATCAAATAGCGTGTGATAGGAATAAGATGGACGATTTGAGATTAGTTGCAAGTGCAGGTAACATTGAGTATTTGCCTAACTGAGACGTGGTTCAATATTCTAAAATAGGACATGCCTGCTGAATGTCATATACAGGGTTTTAAATTGTTCCAAGTAGACAGAAGTTTCGGGAAGGGGGTGGAGTGGCACTGTATGTCCGAGATCGCTTGAACTGTTGCATAAAAGGGAATAAAGTCTGAAATAACACATACAGAGTCTGTCTGGATAGAATTTTCAGAGGGGCATGAAAAATTGATTTTAGGTGTGATATACCGTCCCCAAACTTAGATAGGGACCAAGGGAGACTACTATGGAGGAAATTGTTAAGGCCACAATGCACGATAACGTAGTTATTCTGGGTGACTTCAACTTTAGTCAAATTGATTGGAATTTTTGACTGGGAATTTAGAATCTAACGACTTCTTAGAAGTAGTTCAAGATTGTTTTTGAAGCAGTTTGTGACAGAACCTACAAGGGGAAATAACCTGCTTGACTTAGTTCTGGCAAACAAGGAAACCCTTGTTAATAATTTAGAAATTACAGAGGAACTCGGCGCAAGCGACCACAAATCAATTACCTTTGGCATTGAATGGAAGTTTCATAGTACGAATAACTCAGTAACGGTCCCAGATTTTCGCTTAGCAGATTACAATGGACTTAGAGAACACTTATCATCTGTGGACTGGGGTAATGAAGAGAGCTATCAATATGACAGTTTTCTGAACACTATACATGCTGCCCAAATAACATTTATCCCATATAAAGAAATTAGATCGAATAGAAATGACCCAAAATGGATGAATAATAGGCTCAAATATCTTTTAGGGCAGAAGAAAGGAATTTATAGGCGAATCAAAAGAGGTGAGGGTCATCTTATGAGTCAGTATATTGACATTAAGAGGGACGTTAAAAGGGATAAGAAAAGCTAAACGGGACTACGAAATTAAAGTTGCTAGGATTGCAAACTAACCCAAAAGTTTTTCCAGGTGTATAGAACAAAAGTTATAGATAAGATAGGTCCCCTTAAAAATAATTATGGGTATCTTACTGACAAAGAGAATGAAATGTGCCTATTTTTAATAATTATTTTCTCTCGGTTTTCACTCAGGAAGACACTAATAATATCCCAAGAATTAGGTATTTTAGTGGGCCTGAAGAAGATAAATTATGTAGTATCACAGTCACTAGCGTAAAGGTTATCAAACGGATAGACCGTTGAAGCAAAATAAATCGCCAGGCCCTGATGAGCTTTTTTCAAGGGTTCTTAAGGAATGCAAATAGAACTCTGTGAACCCTTAACTAACATTTTTAACCTATCTCTTCAAACAGGTGTAGTGCCGGATACGTGGAAGATGGCTAATGTAATTCCTATTTTTAAAGCAGGGGACAAGTCGTTACCATCAAATTACCGCCCAATAAGTCTAACATCAATTGTAGGCAAATTACTAGAGTCGATTATAGCTGATAACATAAGAAGCCATCTCGATAGGCATAATTTGATTAATGATACTCAGCATGGATTCATCAGGGCCGTTCCTGCCTAACTAATTTATTAACTTTTTCAGTAAGGCTTTTGAGGCAGTTGATAATGATAAAGAATTCGATATCGTTTATTTGGATTTTAGTAAGGCTTTTGATAGAGTACCACACCAGAGACTGTTAAAGAAAGTGACTGCTCATGGCATTGGGGGAAAAGTGTTGTCATGGATCGAGTCATGGCTCACCAATAGGAAGCAGAGGGTGTGCATAAATGGGGTTAAATCGGAGTGGGATCTGTAACAAGTGGCGTTCCTCAGGGATCGGTTTTGGGCCCATTGTTGTTATAATATATATAAATGACCTTGACGAGGGAATTTCTAGTGATATGAGCAAATTCGCTGATGACACGAAGATAGGTAGGATAATCGATTCAGACGTAGATGTCAGTGAACTACAGGAGGATTTTGACAAACTCAATTCCTGGTCAGAAAAATGGCAGATGCAGTTCAATGTAGATAAATGCAAAGTTCTAAAGCTCGGAGTGTCCATAACCCAAGCACTTATAAGTTAAATAACGTAGAACTTAGCCATACAGATTGCGAGAAGGACTTGGGGTGATGGTAAGCAGCAACCTTAAACCAAGACAGCAATGCCTAAGCGTACGTAATAAGGCAAATAGATTACTGGGATTTATATCAAGAAGTGTTAGCAACAGAAGTCCAGAGGTTATATTACAGCTTTATACATCATTAGTAAGGCCTCACCTAGATTACGCAGCTCAGTTCTGGTCTCCATATTACAAAATGGACATAAATTCGTTAGAAAACATTCAGCGTAGAATGACTAAATTAATACATAGCATTAGAAATCTTCCTTACGAAGAAAGATTGAAGACCCTTAAATTACATTCACTTGTAAGACGTAGAATGAGGGGAGACATGATCGAGGTATACAAGTGGAAAATGGGTATTAACAAAGGAGATATAAATAAGGTCTTGAGGGTATCTCTCCAAGAGAGAATCCGCAATAATGGATTCAAGTTAGATAAGTTTAGATTTAGAAAGGATATAGGAAAGTATTGGTTTGGAAATAGGGTAGTTGATGAGTGGAACAGTCTGCCTAGTAGGGTTATTGAAGCAAGGACCTTGGGTAGTTTTAAATTTAGGTTGGATAAATTCATGAGTGAAAGGGGTTGGATTTGAGTGGGAATTGCACATGAGTAAATAAAATTATCAAAACTTATTTCTTGGGTAGCATTGAAAATTAGGTTGAACAAATATTCTGTTAGTGGGATGGAATGTGAAGGACCTGCCTAGAATGGGCCAACAGGCCTGCTGCAGTGTTCCTCCTTTCTTATGTTCATATGTTCTTATGTATAAAGCTGTAATATAACCTCTGGACTTCTGTTGCTAACACTTCTTGATATAAATCCCAGTAATCTATTTGCCTTATTACGTACACTTAGGCATTGCTGTCTTGGTTTAAGGTTGCTGCTTACCATCGCCCCCAAGTCCTTCTCACCATCTGTATGGCTAAGTTCTACGTTATTTAACTTATAAGTGCTTGGGTTATGGACACTCCCGAGCTTCAGAACCTTGCATTTATCTACATTGAACTGCATCTGCCACTTTTCTGACCACGAATTAGGTTTGTCTAAATCTTCCTGAAGTTCTATGACATCTATGTTTGAATCAATTATCCTACCTATATTCGTGTCGTCGGTGAATTTGCTCATATCACTAGTAATTCCCTCGTCAAGGTCATTGATATATATTATAAATAACAACGGGCCTAAGACTGATCCCTGTGGAACACCACTTGTTACAAGTCCCCATTCGGATTGAACCCCATTTATGCACACTCTCTGCTTCCTATTGGTGAGCCATGACTCGATCCATGACAGCATTTTTCCCCCAATGCCATGAGCTGCCACTTTCTTTAACAGTCTCTGGTTCGGTACTCTATCAAAAGCCTTACTAAAGTCTAAATAAACAATATCGAATTCTTTATCGTGATCAACAGCCTCAAAAGCTTTAGTGAAGAAGGTTAATAAATTAGATAGGCAGGAACGGCCCCTCGTGAATCCATGCTGAGTATCATTAATCAAATTATGGTTATCTAGATGGTTTCTAATAATATCAGCTATAATTGACTCTAGTAATTTGCCTACAATTGAGGTCAGGCTTATTGGGCGGTAATTTGACAGTAGTGACTTGTCCCCTGCTTTAAAAATAGGAATTACATTAGCCATCTTCCACATATCAGACACTACACCTGTTTGAAGAGATACATTAAAAATGTTAGATAATGGTTCACAGAGTTCCATTTTGCATTCCTTAAGAACCCTTGCAAAAACCTCATCAGGACCCGGCGATTTATTTTGTTTCAGTCGGTCTAGTTGTTTCATAACCATTTCGCTAGTGACTGTGATATTACATCATTTATCTTCTTCTGGGCCTCTGTAAAAATTAATTACTGGGATATTATTAGTGTCTTACTGTGTGAAAGCTGAGAGAAAATAATTATTAAAAATAGAGCACATATCATTCTCCTTGCCAGTAAGATGCCCAATACATCCCTAGTATGTTCACCCATCAGTAAAATGGGTACCTATGAGTTAATCGACTGGTGTAGGTCGCATCCTGGGATAAAACGGACCTAATTTGCCCGAAATTCTTTGCATAACAAGGGGCTTTCTACGTAGTAGTACAGTGGTCCCTCGGTTTTCGTGCATCTCCAAACTCGAACATTTATGTAAGTGTATTTTCGTAAGTGCTGTTGCAAGTGTATTTTTGGGGGTCTGAAATAGACTAACCTACATGACATTATTTCTTAAGGAAGTAAATTCGTTCGGTAATGGCACTTGAGCAGCATTCTGGAACGAATTTTTGGCGAAAACCTAGGGACCACTGTATGTCATTGGTGTCAGCTAGGCCTGTATACCATGTACATGTACAGTGGACCCCCGAGTTTCGTAAAAACTTCACTCCTGAAGTCTGCTCAAGTGCCATTACCGAACGAATTTACTCCCTTAAGGAAAAATTTCACGTAGGTTAGTCTATTTCAGACCCCCAAAAATACACTTCCACAAGAACTTACAAAATTATACTTACATAATTGCACGATTTCCGGGGTATTCATTAACCGAGGGTCCACTGTACTTGTAATAAATAAAGATTTTTTTTATTTATTAACACATCGGCCGATTCCCACCAAGGCAGGGTGGCCCAAAAAAGAAAAACTTTCATCATCATTCACTCCATCACTGTCTTGCCAGAGGGGTGCTTTACACTACAGTTATAAAACTACAACTTTAAAACCCCTCCTTCAGAGTGCAGACACTGTACTTCCCATCTCCAGGACTCAAGTCCGGCCTGCCGGTTTCCCTGAATCCCTTCATAAATGTTACTTTGCTCACACTCCAACAGCATGTCAAGTATTAAAAACCATTTGTCTCCATTCACTCCTATCAAATACGCTCACACATGCTTGATGGAAGTCCAAGCCACTCGCACACAAAACTTCCTTTACCCCCTCCCTCCAACGTTTCCTAGGCCGACCCCTACCCCGCCTTCCCTCCACTACAGATTTATACACTCTCGAAGTTATTCTATCTCGTTCCATTCTCTCTACATGTCCGAACCACCTCAACAACCCTCCTCAGCTCTCTGGATAATAGTTTTGGTAATCCCGCACCTCCTCCTAATTTCCAAACTCCGAATTCTCTGCATTATATTCACACCACACATTATTATTGTACAGTGCACCCCCAGATATCAGCCGGTGCAGATATCGGCCAAATCGGATTTCGGCCGTTTTTTTGGCCAAAATTGTATTCTGAATTTTGGCTGGCAATTTGGATCTCAGCCGTATTGGATATGTCCGCCCACCCAGGACGCCACGTGCATAAGTCAGTCTTGCTGTGTCTCTCAGTGAGTGAGCCAGAATGAGTCCTCGACAAGGATTTTGAGGGGTTTGAGGCTGACCCTGACCCTGTAGACCCTCTGTCTGTTGTGAAATCTATTGTGTCTTTGGGGAAGTCCATGGGGTTAGATGTGAGTGACCAGGATGTGGAAGAGTTGGTGGAGGACCACAGGGAAGAGCTAACCACTGAAGAGCTGTACTTAGCTCAGAGGTGACCTGTACTTAGCTCAATGAGGACGTGTCTAGTGTACTCTCTGTGGACTGAACCATCTTTGCTCTGTGAAGACTTTTCTATTGTGCTTCCGTTCTTAGCTACCTGAGATTGGATGATAGCTTCCCTCGACTACGAGCAGTTATATCTCCAAATGAAGGCAGAATTAACGGAAGCTAGAAGAGAAATTCAACAATTGAAGGATATATGCAAGGATTATCCCCGGAACAATGTCGCCGATGATCAGACCAACGAATGGATGCTAGTCGGATCTGAAGGGACGAAGTTGAAGTTGAAGAATGTCCAGGAGACTGCTGTGAAAACCAGCAACTCTTTTTCCTTGTTATCAGACGAATGTGAAGACATCCCAGCGAAGACCATCTCTACAAAGACCATCGAGAACGTCATGCACACCGCCAGTCGAGGTAAGAACATTGTTTTAGTTGGGGATAGTCAGATTAGATTTATGGATAGGGAATTTTGTCTTAAGGATAGGAATAGGAGGCAGAGGGTATGTTATCCTGGGGCTGGGATGAAGGATATTGTTAGCCATCTGGACGACATCATGAGAGGTAATGGGAGCAATCCTATTATCTGTCTCAGTGCTGGAGGCAACGATGTTGGCAGACGTAGGAGTGAGGAGCTGAATAGCAGCTATAGGTCAGCAATAGACAGAATTAGGAAGAAGGGTGGAAACCCTGTCATATGTGGTATTTTGCCAAGGAGAGGAGTTGGAAATGAATGGTTGTCCAGGGCAATTGGTGTCAATTGCTGGCTGGACAAATACTGTAAGGAAAATGCAGTATCATTCATTGACAACTGGGACCTCTTCTATGGCAGAAATGACATGTATGACAGGGATGGGGTTCACTTATCTAGGTCTGGGGTGGGGGCACTGGCAACTGCAGTGGAGGGAGCTGTTAGGGCTTTAAACTAGAAAAAGTTAGTGGTATGGGTTATGGGGGGGAAACAGTGAAGTCCCAGTGTAGTAATGTTATAAATTCTAGGGGAACTAGTAATAGGCAGAATAAGGTGGATATTGGAAAGCCAGTGGCACTAGGTGACAAGGACAGTAATAGGTATAGTGGAAAAACAGAAATGAGCAGGAAGGGTAAAGAGAAAGGAGGGTCTTTAAATGTATATTACACCAATAGTTGTAGTGCTAGGAATAAGATGGACGAGTTGAGATTAGTTGCAAGTATGTATGGGTAATATTGATAATTTTGCAATAACTGAGACATGGTTTAATATGAAAAATCGGGACATGCCTGCCGAATGTCACATTCAGGGTTTTAAATTGTTCCAAGTAGACAGAAGTATCGGGAAGGGGGTGGGGTTGCACTCTATGTCCATGATCATTTAAATTGTTGCATAAAAACGGGTATAAAGTCTGAAATAACACATACAGAGTCTGTCTGGATTTAATTTTCAGAGGGTGTGAAAAATTGATTTTAGGCGTGATTTACCGTCCTCCAAACTTAGATAGGAACAAGGGAGACTACTTTGGGAGCAAATTGTTAAGGCCACAAGGCACGATAACATAGTAATTCTAGGGGACTTTAACTTTAGTCAGAGTGATTGGAATTTCTTGACAGGGAATTTAGAATCTAATGACTTTTAGAAGTAGTTCAGGATTGCTTTTTGAAGCAGTTTCTGACAGAACCTACGAGGGGAAATAATCTACTTGACTTGGTTCTGGCAAGCAAGGAAACCCTTGTTAATAATTTAGAAATTACAGAGGAACTCGGCTCAAGCGACCACAAGTCAATTACCTTTAGCATTGAATGGATGTATGATAGTAGAGATAATTCAGTAATGGTCCCAGATTTTCGCTTAGCAGATTATAATGGACTTAGAGAACACTTATCAACTGTGGACTGGGGTAACGAAGAGAGGTATCAATATGACAGTTTTCTTAACACTATACAGACTGCCTAAAGAACATTTATCCCATATAAAGAAATTAGATCAAGTAGAAATGACCCAAAATGGATGAATAATAGGCTCAAGTATCTTTTAGGGCAGAAGAAAGGAATTTATAGGCGCATAAAAAGAGGCGAGGGTCATCTTATAAATCAGTATACTGACATTAAGAGGGACGTTAAAAAGGGGATAAGAAAAGCTAAACGGGACTATGAAATTAAAGTTGCTAGGGATTCAAAAACTAACCCAAAAAGTTTTTTCCAGGTTTATAGAACAAAAGTTAGGGATAAGATAGGTCCCCTTAAAAATAACTCTGGGCATCTTACTGACAAGGAGAATAATATGTGCTCTATTTTTAATAATTATTTTCTCTCGGTTTTCACACAGGAAGACACGAATAATATCCCAGTAATTAAAGCTTTTGATACAGTTGACCATGATCTGTTACACTTAAAATTATCACACTATGGTATAAGAGGACACTCCCTAAACTACCTAAAATCATACCTTAGCAACAGAAACCAATATGTGTACACAAATGGAGCTAGCTCCACCGCGCAAACTATTACCGTAGGTGTCCCACAGGGAAGTGTTCTTGGCCCACTACTCTTTCTCATTTATATTAATGACCTACCAAATGCATCTCAACTACTCAAACCCATACTTTTTGCAGATGACACTACATACGTTATCTCTCACCCAAGCCCAGACACACTAGCCAACACTGCAAATACTGAATTGCAGAAAATATCTACCTGGATGATGACCAACAAACTTACTCTCAATATTGATAAAACCTATTTTATCCCGTTTGGGAACAGAGCTACAAACGCACCACTTAACATAATGATAAACGGGTCCCCTATCACAATACTCACAGAGGGAAAATTCTTAGGAATCCATCTTGACAGTGGCCTCAAATTTCAGACACATATACAACAAATCTCCAAGAAAGTCTCAAAGACCGTGGGAATACTATCCAAGATACGGTACTATGTTCCACAACCAGCTCTCCTTACCCTATATCACTCACTCATTTACCCCTACCTCACCTATGGAATCTGCGCATGGGGCTCTACATCAATAACTCATCTCAGACCACTAATAACACATCAAAAGGCAGCAGTTAGAATGATAACAAATTCTCACTCCAGGCAACATACTCCACCAATATTCAAAAACCTAAACCTACTCACCATACAAGACATCCATACTTTTTACTGTGCCTATTACATACATAGAACACTCTATGCAAATATTAACCCACCACTCAAACTTCTCCTTACCAATTTTAACAGGACACATGACCATAACACTAGACACAGATCACTCCTCGATGTTCCCCATGTCCATCTAACACAATATAAAAACTCAATGCATATAAAAGGCACGAAAATTTGGAATTCATTACCTGTCATTGCCAAAGAAACCCTACCTGTACCCCAATTCAAAACGATGCTAAAAAAAACACCTTCTCACCCAAAGCTAATTGCTCAATATCAAACATTCCCAACAAAGTAGAATAATCACTTAACGTAAAAACCTGACTAATCAATTGAATGTAAAACCTGTTATGAATATTACATACTTAGCTAATTATTTCCACAACACTTACGTTATAATGACCACGTAAACTAACTGCAATGCAATTAATTGTTTTAAATTGTTATCTCACTCAATTAGTTACATTGCTACAATTAATTGATATGTTCAACTTATATTCAAACTTTATAACTTAGATATGCAACTTTACCTATTTTATAAATTATCAACCATAACTTTTTACCTTGTAGTCTAGAATTAAGTAGTCCTTAGTATGCCCGCAATGCACAGCATATTAGGGGCTTTTGGCATGTACATCTCATTAATAACTAAGTAATAACTAAGTAATAACTAAGTAATAACTATGTAATAACTATGTATAACTATGTCTACCATATATAATTGTACAATGTCTCAATAAAATATTATATTATTATTATTATTATTATTATTATTATTATTATTATTATTATTATATTTTTCACTTACCTCTTCATCTGCTTCACTAACATAGGGATCAAGACCATGTAACGCTTCATCCATCATCCTCAGAGCTTTCTGTAATGCTTCCTCAAAGCTGCGACCAATCCCCATCACCTCTCCAACACTCTTCATTGAGCTTCCTATCTATATGCACAAGAATTATTATTCATTTACAAATTAGTTTTAATTTGTTTGATTATCATATGCAAAGATTTTACTTAGCAATCAGCCTTAAGTAATATACAAAGCAATGGTAGTTTCTTTGCTTCTCATATTAACAAAGATAAATGAAAAGATACAATGTGAATTCACAATTTTTCATTCCCAGGTACTACATTCCCTTCTTTATAATTAATTCTCAAATATTAGTTTTTTTTTTTACCTTTGTCGAGACCCTGTTAAACTTTGAGAGGTCCCAGCGAGGGACCTTGACAACACAGTAATCCAAGGATGGCTCAAAGCAGGCAGTTGTTGAACCAGTTACAGAATTTGTAAGATCAGGAAGAGCCTTTCCCAGCGCAAGTTTAGCTGCTACATAGGCTAGAGGGTAGCCAGTGGCTTTGGATGCCAAAGCAGAAGAACGGGACAGACGGGCATTCACCTTCCAAAAAACAAGATAATTAATGATCTTAAATGACTTTTATTAACATTATGATTCAATCATATCTTTGCAAATTAATTAACCCTGAAGATCTAGTATAACATTATGCAGTAATGATTTTACATAATTGATCTCTTACTCACCTCAATTATATAATACTCCTCTGAAGCTGGGTTAAGAGCATACTGAATGTTGCACTCGCCCACCACACCCAGACGTCTTACAACAGATATGGCAGTGGTGCGGAGCAGGTTGTACTCCCTGTTTGTCAAGGTCTGAGATGGAGCAACGACAAAGCTCTCACCTGTGTGGATCCCTAAAGGATCAATGTTCTCCATATTACACACCTGCAAATTTGTTTTATATAAATTGAAGAATTACAGTACTGTACATCTAACATTAAAAAAATCCCTAATAAAGACAAAGGCAAAGATTTATTTCTTTGCAAAGTTTACAATGTATGATTATATTTTATAATTTGTTAGGTGCAAAGAAAGCCACTAACAGTAATGTATTTGAATTACCAAAATAACCACAAAATTTATATATTGCAATCATTTTCCACAGAACAATTATCAAAGAAATGAATGAATAGATAAATAAAAAAATAATGAAAACTTACATAAACACATACATACAAGGTTCCTTGAGTTACAATATTAATTCGTTCCAGTAGATATTTCATACTACAAAACTATAATAACTCAAAACCACAAAAATGGTTTCATGGTACAGTGGTACCCCAACTTACGATATTTTTTCATTCCAGAATGCTGTTCAAGTGCCATTACCAAACGAATTTATCTCCATAAGAAATGATGTAAAATAGACTAGTCCTTTTAGACCCCCAAAATTACACTTACAAAAGCATTTAAAAAAATCAACTTACATAAAAGGGTGTGTTTGGGGACCATCGTAAGTCGGGGTACCACTGTAATTTGTTCCAAGATGCCAGAACAACCAAACAGCTCTTGGATACTTTTGTTATTTAAACACTGGTGTTTTCTGAGTGATAAACAAGAATAGGCTGCAACTTGAAATATCCAGAGCCACTGGCACCCAGCAACAGAGTATGCCTATCTTTCATAGCCTTATGCCCAGCTAGGTTCTCTACACATATGCTGCTATGTACGATGTAACTGTATTTGTGTATACCTGAATAAACTTACTTACTTAGACAGGACATGGCAGAGAAGGCAGAGCATGGAGGCAGGGTAGGCACTCAGGCAGGCAGAATGGTAAAGAATTGTAGTCTAAATATTTACAATCTTCTTGTTGCTGTCTCAAACTGTCCATGTCTGGTACACGTAGTTTCCCTTCCACCCTCCTTCACTCCCACCCACTCTTCCCCTCTCACTCCCACCCACTCTTCCCCTCTCACTCCCAACACACCATCCACCATCATTCCCTGTAAGACAGGCAGGCAGGCACACCACAGCAGACAGTGCAGTTAGGGAAGAGCAGGAAGGCAGATTGGTAAAGAATTTTATTTTATTTTAAAACATTGGCTGTTTCCCACCAAGGCAGGGTGGCCCGAAAAAGAAAAAACTTTAATCATCATTCACTCCATCACTGTCTTGCCAGAGGCGTGCTTACACTACAGTTATAAAACTGCAACATTAACAGCCCTCCTTCAGTGCCGACACTGTACTTCCCATCTCCAAGACTCGAGTCCAGCCTGCCGGTTTCCCTGAATCCCTTCATAAATGTTACCTTGCTCACACTCCAACAGCACGTCACGTCCTAAAAACCATTTGTCTCCATTCGCTCCTATCTAACACGCTCATTCATGCTTGCTGGAAGTCCAAGCTCCTCGCACACCAAACCTCCTTCATCCCCCCTCCAACCTTTCCTAGGCTGACCCCTACCCTGCCTTCCCTCCACTACAGATTTATACACTCTCGACGTTATTCTATTTCATTCCATCTTCTCTACATGTCCAAACCACCTCAATAACCCCTCCTCAGCCCTCTGGATAATAGTTTTGGTAATCCCGCACTGCCTCCTAATCTCCAAACTATGGATTTTCTGCATTATATTCACACCACACATTGCCCTCAGACATGACATCTCCACTGCCTCCAGCCTTCTCCTTCTTGCAACATTCACCACCCATGCTTCACACCTACATAAAAGCATTGGTATAACTATACTCTCATACATTCCCCTCTTTGCTTCCATGGATAAAGTTCTTTGTCTCCAGACTCCTCAGTGCACCACTCACCTTTTTCCCCTTGTCAATTCTATGATTCACCTAATCTTTCATAGACCCATCTGCTGACACATCCACTCCTAAATATCTGAATACATTCACTTCCTCCATACTCTCTCCCTCCAATCTGATATCCAATCTTTCATTACATAATTTTTTTTAATCCTTATTGGTAAAGAATTTACACTCTCATTGCCACTGTCTTCCCCTCATCCATGTCTGGTACACGTATGATCTCCCTTTCCCCCTTCTCTCAATGCCTCCCACCACCTTTCCCACTAACCTCCAACACACCCTCCATCATCACCTCATTTAAGACATTTTCATCAATGTCTTCTCTCTGGGCTGACGACCACTCACGTCTGTTGACCATCGTATATGTATCATGTCTCAAGTTTTTCATCACAAATCGAAACTAAATTTCTATACGAGGGTAAATCGTAACTCAAAATCATCACAACTCAAGCGACCATTGTACACTCTCACACACATACACACACACGAACTCATATTAACTGGTTGTAAACTTACGGTTATGCAGTTGTCAAAAGCATCTCTCACTACTTCATATTCCACTTCTTTCCATCCTTTCAGTGACTTATCTGCCATCAAACAAAATATAAAATTTAAGAAGCATGTAGATAAATAAGGGATATATTTAATGAATTTCTTGATATTAAAATGTGGTTTACTCCAAGTAATATCTTTCATTCACAATGAAACATGTGCAGGATGTAAAAATTATATCAAAATCTAAATAATTAGACGCCCTTCTCTTGTTGAGAAATCTAAATTATGCTATGAAATATCAATTTAAAATTTTTAATTTCATTTAACCCTTTCAGGGTTTCGCCCATACTAGTACGGCTTATGCACCAGGGTTTTTGATGTACTAGTACACCTAAATTCTAGCACCCTCAAATCAAGCGGAAACAGGCTGGTAGGCCTAGATGTGAGAGAATGGGTCTGTGTGGTCAGTGTGCACAGTATAAAAAAAATCCTGCACCACACAGTGCAAAATAAGGAAAAAAACTCAGACCGTGTTTTTGGTTTAAAACAGTGACTTCGCAGTCTATTTTCGTATGGTATTTATGGTTGTACGTATTCTCGTTTTCTTGGTCTCATTTGATAGAATGGAAGATATATTACAGAAATAGAGATAATTTTGATTGGTTTCAGGATGACAAGTACAGTGGACCCCTGAGTAACGTAAAAACTTCATTCCAGAAGCCTGTTCGAGTGCCATTACCGAACGAATTTACACCCTTAAGAAATAATGTCAAGTAGGTTAGTCCTTTTCAGACCCCCAAAAATACACTTACAAAAGCACTTACAATATTACACTTACATAATTGTACGATTTCCGGGGTGTTCGTTACTCGGGGGTCCACTGTACCTTGAAACTGAGCGCAAAGTAGCGAAAAGTTTGATTTTTGCCAATGTCCAAGAATAAACAAATCACGCCATGCGTCCAATACACATCAACTGGCGAGTCTAATATTCTTGTACAAGTGCGCTGATATTATTTATACCGTTTTTACAATGATGCAATAGTATACATAACAGAAAATCTTCTATTTTTTGTGAGAATAAAAATTCAAAATGGAAACCAAAAGCAATGTAAGAGGAGCCTGGAGACATTTCTAATGAACAGATAAAATGTTATTTTAGTGCCAGGAATGTCTGTCGACCCTATTTTGAAATTTGTATCTTTTGAAATTTGTGTGAAATTGACCAAATTGCCAATTTCTGACCACTTCATTGGGTAGTTCAAATCGGTAAATTGGTGGTTTCTTGTACTCAATTGATAGAACAAATGGAATTCTAGTGAAATAGCTAAAATTTTGGTAGACTGAAACATTGGAATTGGCTCAAAGTGGGCAAAATCGCCGATGCGTAAACATCGTCAATACCGCTAACTTTCTGAGAGCATAATTCTGTCAGTTTTTCATCAAATTTCATACTTGTGGTGTCATTATGATCAGAAAAGGATTCCCTATCATTTCATAAGAAAAATAATTTTTTTTTTCCGAAAAATTTGTGACCCTGAAAACGAGTTTGGGAGAGGGCCTGTCGACCCTTTTCAGGATCGACAGGCCCTCTCCCAAACTCGTATATTATTACACTGTATATTAGTGTAATATACAGTAAGGCCCCGCTTAACTGTTTCGCTAATACAGTGGAACCCTGAGTTTCAACCGTAATCCGTTCCAGGAGCTAGGCCTAAACTCGAAGCGGCCAAAATTCGAAGCAATATTTCCCATAAGAAATGATGTACAGTGGACCCCCGGTGTTCGTCCATTTTTCGTAACAGAATGCTGTTCAAGTGCCATTACCAATCGAATTTATTCCCTTAAGAAATAGTGTAAAGTAGACTAGTCCTTTTAGACCCCCAAAACTACACTTATAAAAGCATTTAAAAAAAATACACTTACATAAAAGGGAGTGTTTTGAGCAGGACAAACACCGGGGGTCCACTGTAAATACAATTAATCTGTTCCACCCAAAAATATTCACAAAAAAATCATGTTTTTAAAGAATAAATACTATAGTTTTACATTCAGAAAATAATGAGAAATAAATATAAAGCACTAATTTTAATGGATAAATGAACATTTAAATCAGTTTTACCTTTATTGAACACACTTGTTGGCATATGAGAGAGGCAGGAGAGTTTGTTTGGAGGCAGGACAAGATAGTCCTTCAATATGACACTAATATCAATTCTACGGCTTATTTATCTAGCACAATTCACCTAAGATGACATAATAAACAATATTAATAAAATAGAAACATGACATACACTCTAGAATGAATAAAATATGTCATATGTCTCTCTCCCTAACCGACGAGTGTTGCTGTGTTGTTTGTTGTTGGGTGTATAAGGGCCTTACATGGTGGTGATGGCCACCAGAGATGGTGGTGTTGTCAGTCGCCCTATATAACTCCAACAACATTGGAGGAGTCAGTTTCGTGCTGTCCTTTTCCTATCAATTAATCGCTTAACTTACTTGCTATACTGTTAACCCTTTCGGGGTCGGTGCCGTACTAGTACGTTTTACGAGCAGAGGTCGGTGCCGTACTAGTACGCGTAAATTCTAGCAGCCTCAAATTAAGCGGGAAATGGCTGGTAGGCCTACATATGAAAGAATGGGTCTGTGTGGTCAGTGTGCGCAGCATAAAAAAAATCCTGCAGCACACACTGCATAATGAGAAAAAAACTCAGACCGGTTTTTTTCGTTTAAAACAGCAACTTTGCAGTCTATTTTCGTATGGTATTTATTGATGTATTCTCGTTTTCTTGGTCTCATTTGATAGAATGGAAGATATATTACAGAAATAGAGATGATTTTGATTGGTTTGACAATGACAAGTACAGTGGTACCGCGAGTTACGATATTTTTTCGTTCGAGAATGCTGTTCAAGTGCCATTACCAAACGAATTTATCCCCATAAGGAATAATGTAAAATAGACTAGTCCTTTTACACCCCCAAAAATATACTTACAAAAGCATTTAAAAAAATAAACTTACATAAAAGGGCGATTTTGGGGACCATCGTAACTCGAGGTACCACTGTACCTTGAAATTGAGCTCAAAATAGCGAAAATGTTTGATTTTTGCCGATGTTCAAGAGTAAACAAATCACACCATGTGTCCAATACACATCAACTGGCGAGTCTAATATTCTTGCACAAGTGCGCTGATATTATTTATACCATTTTTACAATTACGCAGTTGTATACATAACAGTAAATCTTCTATTTTTTGTGAGAATAAAAATTCAAAATGGAAAGCAAAAGTAATGTAAGAGGGGCCTGGAGACGTGACTAATGAACAGAGAAGATGTTATTTTAGTGCCAGGAATGTCTGCCTTGTTTATTCTGGACCCTATTTTGAAATTGGCATCGTTTGAAATTTGTGTGAAATTGGCAAATTGCCATTTTCTGACCACTATATTGGGTAGTTGAAATTGGTAAATAGGCAGTTTCTTGTACTCAGTCGATAGAAGAAATGGAGTTCTAGTGAAATAACTATAATTTTAGTGGACTGGAACATTGGAATTGGCCAAAAATAGGGCTCAAAGTGGGCGAAATCGTCGATGCGTAAACATCTTCGAGACCGATAACTTCGCGAGAGCATAATTCCGTAAGTTTTCATTAAAATTTCATACTTTTGGTGTCGTTATGATCGGAAAAAGATTCTCTATCATTTCATAAGAATTTTTTTTTTTTTTTTTCAACAAAAATTTCGACCCTGAGAACGTGTTTCCGAGAAGGCCTGGCTTGTGCCTTTATCGACACATGCTGCTTTAGTATCGTACATATTGTAGACTCACTGAAGAAGGCACATTCTCCCCTCTCTCTTCCTCCTCCACTTTGGTACTTTGCTACAATTTCTTCAATTCTATCGTGTTTGTCACTTTCTTTACCAAAGGGCTGCCACTATGAAGTTTCTTTGGGCCAATGGTGGTTTATTTCAGTCACAATCAATAAACAAGCACTAAACACAATGAATTTATTGTGAAATGTTTGGATGAGCATGCAGGGTAATGTTCACTCAAGGACAAACAAAGCTAGACTGGCTCACAACACCTGCACGGGGAGGCGCGCAAGAGCGGGCAGGCAGACAGGTCTGGTATGCCGGCCGAAACTCGGGGCAATGGTCAAAAGTAAGGACAAAATTTGGCTAAAAAAAGTGACCGAAACTTGAAGCGGCCGATACTCGGTGTGGCCAAAACTCAGGGTTCCACTGTACAGACATTTCATATTATGACCAAAACTCACTATACGGCTCCCCCCACCTGACTAATACAGTCACCGCATGCCACCCGGTTTGTTTACATTCTCCGTGAGCTTACGTCTCTCCATTATGTCTGGAAACTTTCCAAAATTTTAAGTGTTTTAAAGTTATTGTGTATCTTATATGCATACTCTGATAATTATACTTGTGTGTACTTGTACCTAAATAAACTTACACACTGTGCTGGTGTGAAGATATACATTAAAATCACTAAGACTGTCTCTCTAGTCTTGATGCTATATTAACCCTTTGAGGGTCCAAGCCGTAGTTCTACACCATAAGCTCAGCTCACTCAGATAAGCTGTGAGTGGTAAATTTGGGCCAAGATATAAGAGAATGGATCTATGTGGTAAGTGTGCACCATATAAAACAAATCCTGCAGCATGCAGTGCATAATGAGAAAAAAAACTGACCATGGTTTTGGATTAAAACAGCGATTTTGCGGTGTATTTTCATATGGCTTTTACAGTTTTATTTGCAGTTTCTTGGTCTCATTTAATAGAATGGATGATATATTACAGAAATAGAGATGATTTTGATTGGTTTTAGTACTGAAAATAGATTGAAATTGAGCTCATAGTGGAAATGTTCAATTTTTGCCGATGTTCAAGAGTAAACAAATGACGTCACACATCCAATACACGACAACTGGTGGGTCTAATATATTTTCACAAATGTTGTGATTTTATTTATACAATTATTACAATATTGCAAAACAGTAAATCTTCTATTTTATTGGTGCAAATTAAAATATTTTATATACTGCATAAAAAGAGATGGGATAATGTTTAAGACTAAAGCAGAGGGATATTTTAAATGAGAAGGAACTAGACATCATAGTTATAACTAAAACCAAACTAGAGAAGTAACTACAGTGGACCCCCGAGTTTCGTAAAAACTTCACTCCTGAAGTCTGCCCAAGTGCCATTACCGAACGAATTTACTCCCTTAAGGAAAAATTTCATGTAGGTTAGTCTATTTCAGACCCCCAAGAACTTACAAAATTATACTTACATAATTGCACGATTTCCGGGGTATTCATTAACCGAGGGTCCACTGTACTAAGTATGGAGAAGGGACAGCAGTTGAGTTACTGCCAGAGTAACTACGTAGTATAGAGAAGGGACAGCAGTTATAATAATAATAATAATAATAATAATAATAATAATTTTTTATTTGGACATGATACAAAGAATTACATTTGGTTATTGAGATTACATGAGGTGTACATGCCAAAAGCCCCTAGTATGCAGGGCATTTTGGGCAGACTTAAAATTAACTTAAAACTAGATTGTAAGAATTTTTGTAGATAGTATACAATGAGTAAAGGTGAGTATTTAGGCTATGAAATTTGAACATAGTTTTGTACTTTTGTCTTCATTATAAAATTAATTAAATCAGATTAAACAAATTAAAGCAATAATAATAATAAAATAATAAAAAGTTATGGTTGATAATTTATAAAATAAGTAAAGTTGCATATCTAAACTTTAAAGTTTGAAAATAAGTTGAACATATCAATTAATTGTAGCAATTTATTGTAGCAATGCAACTAAGTGAGTGAGATAACAATTTAAAACAATTAATTGCATTGCAGTTAGTTTACGTGGTCATTATAATTTAAGTGTTGTGGGAATAATTAGCTAAGTAAGTATTATTCATAACAGGTTTTACATTCATTCATTCGTTCATTCATACATTACATTGACTTTAAAGTCAGGTTATACGTTAAGTGATTATTCTACTTAGCTGGGAATGGTTGATATGGAGCAATTATCTTTGGGTGAGAAGGTGGTTTTTTAGCATCGTTTTGAATTGGGGTACAGGTAGGGTTTCTTTGGCAATGACAGGTAATGAATTCCAAATTTTCGTGCCTTTTATGTGCATTGAGTTTTTACATAGTGTTAGGTGGACACGGGGAACATCGAGGAGTGATCTGTGTCTAGTGTTATGGTCATGTGTCCTGTTAAAATTAGTAAGGAGAAGTTTGAGTGGTGGGTTAATATCTGCATAGAGTGTTCTATGTATGTAATAGGCACAGTAAAAAGTATGGATGTCTTGTATGGTGAGTAAGTTTAGGTTTTTGAATATTGGTGGAGTATGTTGCCTGGAGTGAGAATTTGTTATCATTCTAACTGTAACTGCCAGAGTAACTACGTAGTATAGAGAAGGGACAGCAGTTAAGTAACTGCCAGAGTAACTACGTAGTATAGAGAAGGGACAGCAGTTAAGTAACTGCCAGAGTAACTACCTAGTACAGAGAAGGGACAGCAGTAAAGAAAGGTGGGAGTTAACAATACTGTGTAAAAAAAATACAATTCCGAATGCCAGCAAATTTGTTATGTTAATAGTAGAAACTCAAAGGATTTCAATTTAATCTGCAAATGCGTATAATGCACTAAAAATATTATTCAAAAACTGACCATGAAAATGCCAAAAAAAAGTCAGATTATTATTATCAATATATTGGAAAACCCATAAGACTGGAATAAAAAACACTCAATTTAAATTCCTCAGTGTGATAATGGGGTACTTTATGAAGTGGACTATTACTGAAGGAACTTGGCAAGATACTAAAACATACCATCAACAATAGATTTAATATTAATAAAATCAGATGGAATCCTCAATAAAACGTACATGAATCCACTTTGTAAAAAGCAATCATTTTCTATTAAAGGCAATGCATGCTTAGAAGTATGAATTGGTGAAGGAAAAGAAACCACAAACCAAGGTCGACTAGATTACAAGAAAAAAAAATTCCTCTAAAACCACATACAGTGGACCCTCGGTTAACGAAAGGTCCCGTTAACGAAAATTTCGGAAAACGAAAGCTTTTTTCGTAATCGGTTAGCGAAAAATTCCTCGGTTACCGAAAGGTATTAGACGTGTCCGCCTGCTCCGCGCAAGACACCATTGAAGCGTTGTTTACCATTGAGAGAACATTACCTAGCGTGCTCTTTCAAAGATTCACAATATATTTGGTGTCTTTTTTGGTGGTTTAGTTATTGCCACTGTGAAATACGTCACCATGGGTCCAAAGAAGCTTCCTAGTGGCACCCCTGTGGTAAAGAGAGTGAGGAACACCATCGAACTGAAGAAGGAAATCATAGAAAAATATGAGAGTGGTGTACGTCTGAGTGATCTTGCCAGGATGTACAAGAAAAATCCATCTACTATCGGCACTATCCTGGCACAGAGAAATGAGATCAAGGAAGCTAATGTTTCAAAAGGGGTTAATTTGTTAACAAAACAAAGATCAAAAACAGTGGATGAGGTTGAGAAGTTGTTGTTGGTGTGGATCCATGAAAAACAGAGAGCGGGTGATAGTATTTCTATGGCGATAATTTGTGAAAAGGCAAGGAAGTTGCACGCAGATCTTGTGAAGACAATGCCTGGAACCAGTGGTGAGGCGAGTGATTTTAAAGCCAGCAAAGGCTGGTTTGAGAAGTTTAAGAAACGTAGTGGCATACACAATGTTGTGAGGCATGGTGAGGCAGCCAGCTCAGATAAATGTGCAGCTGAAAAATTTGTGCACGAATTCAAGGGGTTCGTAGAGGCTGAACAATTCCTCCCCCAACAAGTGTTTAATTGTGATGAAACAGGCCTGTTTTGGAAGAAAATGCCCAACAGGACCTACATTACTCAGGAGGAAAAGGCACAGCCAGGACACAAGCCTATGAAAGACAGGCTAACTCTTATGATGTGTGCCAATGCCAGTGGTGATTTTAAAGTGAAGCCTTTACTGGTGCATCACGCAGAAAATCCCAGACCCTTCAGGAAACACGGTGTTGACAAGAATAAATTGTGTGTGCATTGGAAAGCTAACACCAAGGCATGGGTCACTACGGAGATTTTCAAGGAATGGTTGACTGGAGTGTTTGGACCTAGTGTGAAGAAATACCTCCTGGAAAAGAAATTGCCACTCAAGTGCCTCCTGGTACTGGACAATGCTCCTGCTCATCCTCACAACTTGCAAGAGTTGTTGCCTGACAACATAAATTTCATCAGAGTGAAGTTCTTGCCTCCTAACGAGAACTAGGATTTTCTACAGGAAAACTAGGATTTTCTACAGAGAACTAGGATTTTCTACAGGAAAACTAGGATTTTCTACAGAAAAACTAGGATTTTCAACAGAGAACTAGGATTTTCTACAGAGAACTAGGATTTTCAATGTCCTGTTTGAGAGTATAGAAAGCAGTTTCTGCTTCCTTTGTCACAGGAAATATCGTGGTAGCACTCAGTGGGCGAACTTTACTTGAATAGTTGTAGATCCACTGTGCCACTCCTCTCCTCCAGCCCATGGACCAGCAGGTCATTTCCAACTTCAAGAAACTGTACACCAAAGCACTGTTTCAGAGGTGCTTTAATATGACCAATGACTCTGAATTGACCCTAAGAGAGTTCTGGAAAGAACACCTCAATATCGTGCATTGCATAGGCCTTATAGGTAAGGCTTGGGAGGAAGTGACTTCCAGGTCTCTGAACTCTGCTTGGAGACCACTGTGGCCGGATTGTGTCCAAGAGAGGAATTTTGAAGGATTTGAGGCTGACCCTGACCCTGACGACCCTGTGCCTGTTGTGGAACATGTTGTGGAAGATATTGTGGAATTGGGGAACAGCCTGGGGTTGGAGGTGAGTGGTGAGGATGTGGAAGAGTTGGTGGAGGAGCACAGGATAGAGCTAACAACTGAAGAGCTGCAAGAGCTTCATCTGGAACAGCAACAGACCACAGCTGAGGTTATTGCTTCACAGGAAGAGAGAGAGAGAGATAAGGAGGTGCCTTCTTCAGTGCTTAAGGAGATGTGTACAAAGTGGAATGAGTTGCAGACATTTGTTGAAAGATACCACCCTACCACCCTAAGCAAGCTGAAATGAGCCTTCTGTGCAACCACTTCAGTGACAGAGCCATGTTGTACTTCAGAAAAGTGTTGAAGAGTCACCAGAAACAGAGGACTCTGGACAGCTACTTCACCAGGCAGGGGTCTAGTGACTCTCAAGCTGGTCCTAGTGGCATTAAAAGACCAAGAAGGAAGTAACCCCAGAGAGGGACTTGTCACCTGAAGTCCTTTGGAGGGGATTCCCTTCCAACCACTAACACCTGCTCCTGTCATCATCTATACTATCTTCCAGATGCCTGCAAGTCTCTTCAATAAAGGTAAGTAAATGTTATTTTTTTTTATTTTGAGTGATTATTTTTTTGTGGAACGAATTAATTGTATTTTCATTATTTCTTATGGGAAATAAGGTTTCAGATAACGAAAGATTCAGATTAAGAAAGAGCTCCTGGAACGGATTAATTTCGTTAACCGAGGGTCCACTGTACAGTCATACCTCGGTTAGCGATATTAATCCGTCAGAGAGGGCGCATCTGTAACCGAATTTATCGTTATCCGAATCAATTTTCCCCATAGGAAATAATGGAAATAAAATTAATCCGTTCCAGACTTCCAAAAGTAGTAAAATATAATATTTTTTAGAACTTTTTGACATTAAATAATACACAATTTATTGAACATTAAAGAAATACATGTAAATATAGTACAATAACATGTCACTTACATTTATTGAAGAGTTGTTGATGTGTGGAGGACGGGAATGCTAGTGTTTGGAAGGGGAATCCCCTTCCATTAACACTGCAGGTGGCAAGTCCTTTTCTGGGGTTACTGGCCTTTTTCTTTTAATGCCACACTCCCTGCACCAGTGCTACACTCCCTGCACGAGTGCCACACTCCCTGCACGAGTGCCACACTCCCTGCACGAGTGCCACACTCCCTGCACGAGTGCCACACTCCCTGCACGAGTGCCACACTCCTGCACGAGTGCCACACTCCCTGCACGAGTGCCACACTCCTGCACGAGTGCCACACTCCTGCACGAGTGCCACACTCCCTGCACGAGTGCCACACTCCCTGCACGAGTGCCACACTCCCTGCACGAGTGCCACACTCCCTGCACGAGTGCCACACTCCCTGCACGAGTGCCACACTCCCTGCACGAGTGCCACACTCCCTGCACGAGTGCCACACTCCCTGCACGAGTGCCACACTCCCCGCACCCAGAGTGCCACACTCCCTGCACGAGTGCCACCACTCCCGCACGAGTGCCACACTCCCTGCACGAGTGCCACACTCCCTGCACGAGTGCCACACTCCCTGCACGAGTGCCACACTCCCTGCACGAGTGCCACACTCCCTGCACGAGTGCCACACTCCCTGCACGAGTGCCACACCCCTGCACGAGTGCCACACTCCCGCACGAGTGCCACACTCCCTGCACGAGTGCCACACTCCCTGCACGAGTGCCACACTCCCTGCACGAGTGCCACACTCCCTGCACGAGTGCCACACTCCCTGCACGAGTGCCACACTCCCTGCACGAGTGCCACACTCCCGCACGAGTGCCACACTCCCTGCACGAGTGCCACACTCCCTGCACGAGTGCCACACTCCCTGCACGAGTGCCACACTCCCTGCACGAGTGCCACACTCCCCGCACGAGTGCCACACTCCCTGCACGAGTGCCACACTCCCTGCACGAGTGCCACACTCCCTGCACGAGTGCCACACTCCCTGCACGAGTGCCACACTCCCTGCACGAGTGCCACACTCCCTGCACGAGTGCCACACTCCCTGCACGAGTGCCACACTCCCTGCACGAGTGCCACACTCCCTGCACGAGTGCCACACTCCCTGCACGAGTGCCACACTCCCTGCACGAGTGCCACACTCCCTGCACGAGTGCCACACTCCCTGCACGAGTGCCACATCCCTCGCACGAGTGCCACACTCCCGCACGAGTGCCACACTCCCTGCACGAGTGCCACACTCCCGCACGAGTGCCACACTCCCTGCACGAGTGCCACACTCCCTGCACGAGTGCCACACTCCCTGCACGAGTGCCACACTCCCTGCACGAGTGCCACACTCCCTGCACGAGTGCCACACTCCCTGCACGAGTGCCACACTCCCGCACGAGTGCCACACTCCCTGCACGAGTGCCACACTCCTGCACGAGTGCCACACTCCCTGCACGAGTGCCACACTCCCTGCACGAGTGCCACACTCCCACTGACACCGAGGTGCCACACTCCTGCACGAGTGCCACACTCCCTGCACGAGTGCCACACTCCCTGCACGAGTGCCACACTCCCTGCACGAGTGCCACACTCCCTGCACAGTGCCACTCCGCACGAGTGCCACACTCCCTGCACGAGTGCCACACTCCCTGCACGAGTGCCACACTCCCTGCACGAGTGCCACACTCCCTGCACGAGTGCCACACTCCCTGCACGAGTGCCACACCCCTGCACGAGTGCCACACTCCCTGCACGAGTGCCACACTCCCTGCACGAGTGCCACACTCCTGCACGAGTGCCACACTCCCTGCACGAGTGCCACACTCCCTGCACGAGTGCCACACTCCCTGCACGAGTGCCACACTCCTGCACGAGTGCCACACTCCGCACGAGTGCCACACTCCCTGCACGAGTGCCACACTCCCTGCACGAGTGCCACACTCCCTGCACGAGTGCCACACTCCCTGCACGAGTGCCACACTCCTGCACGAGTGCCACACTCCTGCACGAGTGCCACACTCCCTGCACGAGTGCCACACTCCCTGCACGAGTGCACACTCCCTGCACGAGTGCCACACTCCCTGCACGAGTGCCACACTCCCTGCACAGTGCCACTCGCAGATGCCACTCCCTGCACGATGCCACACTCCTCACGAGTGCCACACTCCCTGCAGAGTGCCACACTTCTGCACGAGTGCCACATCCCCGCACGAGTGCCACACTCCCTGCACGAGTGCCACACTCCGCACGATGTGCCACATCTGCAAACGAGTGCCACACTTCCTGCACGAGTGACCTACCCTCACGATGCCACACTCCTGCACGAGTGCACACTTGCAAGAGGCACACTCCCTTGCACGAGTGCCACACTTACCACGCCGAGTGCCACATCCTGCAATCCACACTCTTTGACAAGTGCAACATTTGCACGAGTGCTACACTTCGTAGCACGAGTGCCACACTCGCCAACGAGTGCCACATCTCCCTGCACGAGTGCCACATTCCCTGCACGAGTGCCACACTCTGAACACGAGGCCACA